>JANHFL010005732.1:41203-56006 GCA_032468155.1 Oxyrhabdium leporinum | reverse complement strand
GCGGTGCGGGGGGGGGCCAGCCGGAGGTGATATTTGCTGGTTCTCTGAACCAATCAAAATTTTCTCTACCGGTTCATTTGAACCGGTGCGAACCGGCTAGATTTCACCTCTGGCTGTAACATGTTATTCACAATAAAATCTATAGGACTATTAATTAGTTTTAAATAGTTGCAACCAGGTTTTCTATAATTATAATAGTAAGGTATGCCTAATTTACCCTCAGTTTCCAGTTATTCTGAGCTTTATATTCTACCATCTAGAGCATGGGCGTCAAACTTGCTGCGTCAAACTTGCTGCGTCACAGTGCTATCACGTGACGTTTCGTGAAGCTTTTCCCCTTCATGGAGCTTGAATGGGTGTGGCCTGCGTGTGATGCATCCGGTCTGTGGGCTGCCAGTTTAACACCCCTGAGATTCTAAAGTAAACACTAGATAACTCAAACAAAGAATTAATTTCTTTCTGTGTTTCACAATAGAGAACCAATGCCACATTTCCCACTTGCTAACTGCTTAGATTGATCTGACTGGCACAGAATTGAAAGATAACATTTTACTGTAAAGGCTAAAGGACTGCAGGTTATCCATCCGTGGCTAAAATCATTCTAACAATGTACCAGTATAAATTGTTATGTTGCAGAATTAAAGAACTAGCAACAATGTCTGAATCAGAGTCATAATTTTAGATAGGGATGCACTTAAGTTAACAAGGGATTGATTATGATAGTGAAACAGCATGTATTATGCATTATAAGATAATAATATGCCTTGAGTGCATTAATGCATAAAACTGCAGGAAAGGCATTTTCATATACTTATGTGATGTACTTTTCTTCTGATTTTGAACTGATGACTTTTATGAAAATGTAAGTTGAGTCACAAGCTCAAGATAAAACATATACACTAAAATATTTTGGGTTCTTCTGTACCTAAAATATGAGGAACAACAATATATGTCTTTAAAATATTTCATAAACAATCTTCTAATTTTTTGAAGATAATGCATACAAAAATATGAAAAATCTCATAAAAATAGCAACCTTGAATATATTTTAAGTGAGAAAATATCTTTGCTATGACCAGAATGTGATGGTTATATCATATGTATTCATGGATAAACTAATAATTTAGTGGAAAGGTTCCACTCCAAATACTGGATTTGGCTTACGTGCAAGTATATATGGTAGATTATTATTGTTTATTATAATTATTTATTTATTAGAATAAATGAGTTTTCATTAGAAAAGCCAATGGAATAGCTGTTTAATGCATAGCTGGCCATAGGAAAAGTACAAACGAAAGAACTACAAGGGAAATAGTAGAATGGAAAGACAATGGATGTGGATAGACAGAATCAAAGGCAATGTAGGAACTTTCTTAAATTATTGTTTTATCCATCAATTCATTTTTTAAATAATTATTATTATTAGAGAGAAATGAAATGGCAACCATTTTTCTAAAAGTCACCAGAAGTTGTTTCCAATACATAGCATCTTTCACTGGAAAAGATTTTATCCTGGAATACTTTACAATTAAACTGCTTTTAAATTATATAGGTCTTTCAATTAATACTTCTTATGAAGTCAAATTTGACCAATGTTGCTGTGGTGATATGTTTGTTTTTCAGTTTTGTACCAGATGTTTTAAGCTAACAACAAGAATTAGTCTGTCACTCTCACCATTTGCATTTCTGTTAATGGTGTCAATGATTTTTACTTCAGTGACAACCACAGTAAGAAAGGTTTAATCGTATATACCAATATATCATAAAAACTCATAAAAAAACTAAAGACATCTTGAGAACTTACTAAGAATTTTCTAGGGCTGATATATTTACAAATTATTGGAAGAATAAAAAGTGACCTGAAGAAATAAGTGAACTTGAGATGGATGACAGAATTTGAAACATTTATATAAAACCAATATGTCTATTAGGACATGAAAAGCTTTGGAAGGAAATACATCAAAACATCCAGGCTTTTTTAAAAAAATGAATGGAAATCTCTAATATTTTAATTAGGAATAATTCCAGGAAACATAAATAAAAAAATCACATTTTACTAAGATATATACGTTGACAGATGCCAACAAATTTGGCACAACTTTGGAAAAGTAGTTTATCATCTACTTGTGCAATTTATATTTAAATAATCTGTCAAAGCATTTGAAATATTTTTTAAAAATAGAATGCAATGTAATGGGCTGGATTCCCACCTTGTTTTCATGCAGTAGACAATCTTTCTGCTTTTATTAGATACCAACATTTCTGATTACTTTCATACAATATTTAATATATTAAGTATATATTAATTTTAGTTCTAATGTAAACTCTATAACAGTACACACTTGCTTTGAACATCTGATACGCTGTTTGTTCAAAAAAAAAGTTATTTAATGTGAATTTTTACATTACATTGAATTACATCAGCAGGAAAATGTTGCAGAGGAACATCACTAAGGCCATTCAATGATCCACTGGTTAAAATATCTAATTACTACATTTCACCACTTTGATCTAATTAGATTTAATTAGTAACACATTACTGTAACAGTGCAAACCTACACATGGCTTCTCAAAAGTCCAATTAAGTTCAATGAAATTTACTTTCATTTTACTCTGAATTCAAAGAGATTTAACAGACATTTATAGGATTGCATCATTAAACTGAATTTATCTCCTGGGCCTTCATTTAACACGGAATCTTATTGCAAATATTTTGTCTATCATGGAATACACTTTCCATTTTTAGATCTGTTGTGTTCAGTTCTAAATGTCTTGGAAGGAATCAGAAAACTATAGTGGTTTTTTAAAAAATTCACAGCCAAAAAAATCCAACCACCAATGCTTTCATTTGTAGAGCATTGGGTTAGACAGTGCTGCTTAAATTACAGCTGCAAGGCATCAGTGGTTCCTGATTTGCAAGTATGCCATAAATATGTTTTTAATAATTCAGCTTTGCAAATTGGTTCTTAACCATGCCATACCATGCACGCTCAGCATATCACCTTGACCAGCACTGTGCCAATCACAGCACCTTGCTTCAATTCCACAGAACACCGCAGTGAAGCAGTTGGAAGCAATACATTACAACTGTCTTTGGCAACTATGCAGATTTACCTTGAAAATGATCAGCACAATCCTACTTGAAAGTACTTTCAGGTCAGCAAATAATTGAAAGTACAGCCAGGCAAAGTCATGAAAACAAGTGACATCACCAGCAGACAAGAATACCCGCTTTCTTTAGCCAACCATCAGTAGACAGCTTGATAATTCCTGCAATGACTCCTGGAGATGAACAATCCAAAGTGACATTCAGGTTGCCCTTCTGTGGTTGCCAGAAGCTCAACTTGGCTAACAGGTTCTGACAAAGCACATCGAACTGCAATTTGCTTGTTCAGCTCTTTAGTGAATATTGTTGGCAATCTGTTCCTTCCAGCAGTTGTCTGGAAATCAAAGTAGACACCCCAACACCTTTTCTACCATGTTCCCTAGGAGGGAAGTTTGGGGACTGGACCAATAAAGTTTTCATGAGAAGATAGGGCCAAAGGAGCCAGTGACTCACTTAAAGAAGCCTTGTCATTCACTGCACATTGTCATTCACATGCTGGGCAGTTTTCTCCATCCAATAAATAATTGCCACCTAACAGGCAAGTGACTGAGTTAACAGACAGGAAAATCCTGTCCATTTCTTCAAGAATCATAGTATCACATTCAATCCAGATGACTCCAGAAGACCATGGCCAATTTTCATTGGGACTGGGGCAATAGACATGGGTTAACTCTCCCACAACAAAATGATTTTATTCCAGTGGCCTGCTCCCCTTCATGCTGGATATTTATTAAAACAGCCACCACAAGAACACAGGAACAAATTTAATTTACCAAAGTATTTATCTAAGAGATGGGGGAAGTCCCATGGAAATCAGTCATTATATTTTACATTTATTCATTTGTCCTGATATTTTTTCTTGTAGCAAATATTGAACTGATGAACATTTTAATTTTACCTCCTTTGATGAAACAATCAACATATAGCCTCTCACACCTTTTCTGTGGTCCTAATAGCACCCTCAGAGCTTCACAGAAGAGACCAACATTTTCAATACTCCTTAGTGAGACTGAAGGCCTATAAGGAGGAAAATCATTTCCTTAACCCTTGTGTTTCATCCCTTAAAAAGAAATCAAGAATTAAAGTCAATTTTCCCTATTGGTGAAAGGAAAATTGATAATACCCATTTCCTTTCTTACCAATTCTAAAGTCCCTCAGATTAAAAAACAGCAACATGTGATGATGCTTTTTGGCTACCAGCCACATCTTAAGGAAGTTGTCTATATTGGTTGGCCAATTTATCTAAGCTACTGTAAAGTCCAACATGACATAGATAATGGGATCTCCATAGTTGAACATAAGCAAGTTAAACCTTGAAGGTATGGTTGAGGCTACTGATTTCAAAATGGTGTTTCCTGAGCAAAGGAATGTCTCCATTTCTTATTATTGTTCTTTCCCTTTAATTAATGTTATATGTAATTTCCTTTGCTCAGGACAATGCTGTAAGTTTTCAATGATGTTAATCCAGACACATTTAGTCTACAATGAAGGCTTCCATATTAGAAATTTATCACAGCATCCAGTCATCACAGCAATCATAGAACATAATGTGGGAAAAGTTTCTAATGCCATAGAAATAGACAGCACACTATATTACAATAGAAATTCTGAATAAATGTGTTAGTTCTTTGAGCAGTTGTAAGACTTTAGGATGTTATCATTGCCATAAGTTGCAATGTTGTCCCTCGGGGGTTGTTTGGTTTACTCTTTCTGAAATATTTATGTGAACTACAGCTTGCTGTCTGCCTCCAGATTTTGTGCATACCAATTCATCATGGGGGCTCTTCCTAAATGTTGTCATATTATGCTTTAAGATTTAGAATATACAGGTAATCCTCAACTTTACAACCATTCAAAGGTTACAACAGCACTGAAAAAAGTAACTTATAACCATTTTTCACACTTTCGCACACTGTGTTGCAGCCTACCCATGGTCATGTGATCAAAATATGGATGCTTGGGGACTTCCGGCTAATGTCATGGCATTACCAGTCACAGGGAACAGAGCTCTCCATTCCTGTGCTGGCTTCTTCCTGTTTGTGGGCTCCAAAAGGAGCTAAAACCTCCTTGTAGGGGAAGCTAAGGAGGGGCGCTCTGAGAGGTTGCAGGAGAGATTGCAATTCTCCTGCTGAACCCCGGGGCTTTTTTCCCCCTCTTTGCCATGGCGAGGAGAAGAGGCAGTCTAAGATGGCTGCCACAAAGCTGGAATAGTCAAGGAACATCTAAGAATTGTACTGGAGAGGAATTAGTGAACACCAGTTGGAACTGGGTGAGAAGAATCCTTTTTATTCAAATTTCAACCCCAAAAGAGTATCCAGGAAAAGAGAAGGTCACAACTATTTTTAAAAGTAGCAGCAACTTAACACTCTGAGAAAAATTTCAAAACTGAAGGAAAAAGAATCAAAGGGGAAAAGGCAGAAAAACTGTTAAAAATACAGAAAATTGGACTTTTAATTTGGACAGGAGTTGTTCTGGATAGGCATTTTGAAATGCTGGAATTATCCACTTAAAAATTAACATTATTTTTACATTGTGGGAAATTGGGAAAAAAATGGTTAACATCGAAATCTAATCTAAGAATACCACCTGCTGATAAAGGAAGAATAACATATTCCCAAAATCTTGGAAATATTTGACTATTGTGGATTTAAACATAAGAATAAGAAAGACACTATTACTAAAATGAACCCTGAAGATTACAACACAAGACTGAATTTATAGAGGGACTTAAGGAGGTTCTGGAAAACTTATGGGACTATCCAGAGGAACAGGTTGATCAATTCTGGGATACAAAGAATTAAGAATATTGAATTTTTTGAAAAGTGACTTTAGGCCTGAATATATGGTCTTTGGATTATTGGAAAAAAGAAGGACACAATAAAACTTAACGAGATGCTTCACCAAGAAGAAATGAGTGAAATTTGGGTAGAGATGGCATTTTTAATTCAACGCACCAGGGAGACACTGGCAAGACATTACAAAGAAATTATGAACCGAATGGAGACCATAGATGGAGAGCTGGGAAATATAACACAAAGGACAATAAGTGATCATGACGTCCAGGAAGAGGAAGAGCTAATTGAAAGAGTAGATGAAAAAACAGACCAGACAAAGCAAATGAAATAAGACGATAAGAGATAATAAGGAAATAATAAGGAGATAATAACAAAAATAATAAGGACTGATGACATAAGACAAGGGGAGAGTATTCTAAGGAAATTTAAAAAGGAACCGGAGAACCAGGAAGAATTTTCTGGAAGAGATAGGGGCAAGAGTAGATATTATGAAAACTAGACAATGGAAAAGGGCAGAGAAGGGAGAAATGTTTAAAATGAGTAGCCAAGATGTGGAAATAGATACAAATAAAGATCCAAGAGAGGAATATGGGAAGCAAGCCAGGAAACAAACAATTAAAGTTTTAAAGTGAGTAAGAGACGATAGTTAGAATAGGGATGGAAACGAGAAAGAGGAGGAATAATAAAATACATATTTTTATATAATGAGAAGTAATACGGGAAATCAGAATTTGAATGATTGTATTACCAAGTATGTTTAAATAATATGGTGATTGGCATAAAACTAATATATTGAATTATTGATTAAACAAATAATGAAAGACTATAATTTAACATGAATATGTGTATGTTTGCTAAATGTAATAAATACAATTAATAATGTTTTATTTGTATTAAAACGTATGACATGCAGAATATAGTGACTGACATAAAAATTACATATTGAAATACTGAAAAAACAAATAATGAAGGATTAGAAATTGAATAAGTACATATTGGAAGATTATAATTTAACCTAAATGTTTGTATTATCATCAGAATTATGCAAGCTTGTTAAATGCAATAAATGTAATAATAATTAATATTTTATTTGTATTAAAAGGTATGGCATTTAGAATAGGGTGATTGGCATAAAAATAATACATCAAAATATTAAATAACTAAATAATGAAATCTTATAGTTTAACATAAATATGTGCATTATTATTAGAATTATATAAGCATGTTAAACAAAACAAATATGATGAATACTACTTTATTTGTATCAAAATGTACTCAGGTGCCATACTGTTCACAGATTGATATGTTTGCAAAAACTAAAAACAAAAAACTTGAAGAAGAAAAAATTGGATGCTTGGCAACTGATTCATATTTATAATGGTTGCAGTGTCCCAGATGATCATGTAATCACCTTTTGCGACGTTCTTATAAGCAAAGTCAATGGACAAGCCAGATTCACTCAATAACCATGTTACTAACTTAACCACTGTAGTGATTTACTTAACAACTGTAGCAAGAAAGATCATAAAACGGGCAAATTTACTTAACAATATAAATTTTGGGGTCAGTTATGGTCGTAAGTCAAGGACTACCTGTATATTCTGAATTACATGTGTCTTATATATATCTTTAACTTGAATAGTTTAAAGTATCTCAATACAGAAGCTGTAAAGGATTTTTTTCTTTAGAGTATGTATCTTTAAAGTACGCTTTTAGTACTTTAAAACTGAATTATATAAAAACAATTAAAATTATCAAAATTGTCTCATTATTGTCTTCAATTTCAGCAACAGATGTATACAATTCAATCTGAGACAGTACTTGGTTTTAATATGAATCATCAACCAAAAACTCAAGTGACCATTTTCAATTAGTTAAGTAAATTGCTGAGAGGATCATAAGTGGGAAGTCATGTTTTATATGTTTTAATATTCTGTCTTTTCACAAAATCTATTTAAAATTCTTTAGGTTCCAAACATTAACCAAGTACTTGCAAACAACAGCTCCAATGAGCTGTAACCTCCTGTTTTCAGAAATGATCTCAAATAATTTTGCCATGATGATTCTATATTGAATCAAATAGCTGAAAGTCTGTAACTGTGATAGTATGTCTGTCTCTAGTTTATCAAATGAAACTATTTTTCAGACATTTTTTATAAAAGCACACTAAAAAAAAATGAAGGTACTATCAAAAGGATGAAACGTCTTTCTTTGTTCTGCTGTACCCTAAGCTGGGAATGCAATAGAAATCATCAGACAAGAGTCAAACAAGATATGTTTATTCAATCCAAAATTATTAGCTTTGGATAGACAATCACGAAAGGGAGATTGCTTTTCCTTCCTTTTATAGTTCTTTTAGTTTAAAACTTAGCCAAACATTATTAATAGAATGAAATGTGTCAGCTTATTACAATGGTTTCTGTCCTATCAGTAGGAACATCTTCCTCCTTCCATGAACATCTTTCACATTCCATTAGAACAGATGTTTCTTTATCTTAAAGTTATGGCAAATTTCCTTATTATTTATGGTTAAGCAGATGTCTGTTTATCCGCAACTAAAACAATGGACATTTTATCTTTCCTGTACATGTGTTTTTTATGCAGAAGATATTTGTCTTCTTCTGCTACATGATATATTCACTTTTTATACTGACAGAAACCAGCAATTGACAGGAACCAGCATTGCTATCTATCCTATGCAATCGTATTGTAAACATGGAAGAAAAATATTCCAAGCATACAATATATTATGTTGAGACAAGCATTCAACTTTTCTGCAATGTTAAAAAATGGCATTCTTGTTGATGTGTGTGATCAAGTCTTCAATTGTTTTTCACTTCATTTTTATAGTGTATTAAATTTTTGAGAGAGCTACTATAACACAATACATAGAATGTTAATCTCAGTTAGCCAGACATGAAGTTCACTGAATGATTTTGAACCACTTTTCCTGTCAGTCTAGCCTATTTTACAAGGACACACTTTTGGGGAAAGTCTTACAATAACAATTGTGAAAAATTTTGAAGGGATATCTCATTTGAACCATCCTTCAAGTGAAGCATCCCTCCAAAGATACATTTCAAAGCTAAGTGCAGTCAAGCAGAGCAAAGTAGCCATTTTGCTAAGCTTGGCCTTAGGTCTGAAGGCAATTCCAATAGTGAAAAAATGCTTACAGTGTGCCCCACCAGTAAAATAAAAAGTTCCAGAAATATCTGTGCATACAGCTACTGAACTGCTGATCTGGGAATTTAAGTAATGGAAGTACCTTATTAATCCAAATTGCATCTCTCTTTGAGTAAAATATCCTTTTAGAACTTTAATTGCTGAACCTAGACCAGCAGACCTATATAGACCTCAAGAAGGAAAGTAGGAATTCATAAGCAGTTTTATAGCAGATATATTTATGTCAAAAAGTATTTCTATTTTAGATCCCAAGCAGAGGAAAGGAGAAATAAAAACACAGATTTGAAACATTTGGTTATAATAATCCATTTTAATCAAAGTAGTTTTGACCTCTCCAGGGTCTGTTTCTTGCTCTGGTCTACATTGTAGGATTTATACCCTCTGAAATAAGGGCCTATGGGACATGAAACCCTGTTTGCAGGTGATGTTGATAACTCTGTATATATCTTTTTTTTTAATTCCAAAGCAAGGTAACTACTGCAAACAGCTGTCATTGTCATATTGTATGAACACTTAGAACCATTTTATGAGTGAAGATTATTGTGTTAGTTACAGCCACATCCAGCAAAACCCGCCCCACTCAGAATCAGACTGTCTGTTATTAGTTAAAATATTTATCTTCCATTGTATTCCCAATAATTTCTTTTGGAAGTGGCATCCATGGGGATAAGGTCTTATTAACTTTAGCAATGGTCAGGTTACTACCTTGGAACATCTCATAATTCCATAACAAGCTTATGCATCATACTAAGAAAAATGTATTTTAATATCTATAAATATAGATAAGCGAAGAAAGCTTTAATCACTAATATTGTAGAACTGTCCAGAAACTTAATGGAAAAAATGTGAAATTTCTGGAGAACTAATATACATCTGTGCAAAAGTACATGTTTACCTTTTAGCAAGAAAGTAAAAAATCTCATTACTAGTAATGAAATTGCTTATGTTTTCTTATTTAGGTTAGGTTAACATATTTGTCACACAGTGAATCTCTGGAGCATGAATAAAGGCATAAAATGACACTATCATTTCTTGTTTGTAAGTAGTAAGTTTATTTTATTAATAAATCTGACAATGTTAAGTTGAAGTTTTTTTATTATTTCTTACACTATTGCTTGGTTGATTTTGTTAGATGCCATGCTAAGTGTTGATCCAACTTTAATGTGCAAAGTAACACGACAAGGCATCCTTCAAAGTAGACTGGAGGGGAAAAAGGATTCATTTTGACTCATTTGAAATGATGGTTGTTACCAGTACTGCTGTTCATTGATTTGGTACAAAACAAGCTAACTTCAGCTTTTCAATTAGTATGTACGAGGAATTCTACTTTCAACCAACATGTTTCAGTTTATTCTTTAGCAGAATTCCCGAGTATATAGCTATATTCATTTTACTTAAAAATTGACAGTAGAAATAAGGAGGATCATTTCTTTAGAACTGGGCAGAAAAACCTTTTTAAATTCTCCATTCAATTTATAGGAAGTGAGCTGAAAATTGCACTAATTTTCTCCAGAGAAAAATCCTCCAGCAATTTCTTAAGGGCACTCCTGGAGTGCATACTACTTCATTATACTCCTACTACTAAAATAGGCCAATGAGACCATTTCCTGCACAGTTTTTCAGTTAGTATTTATCTGAAGTGTAGTATATCGGGGCACAGTTGAAACATATTTGTGCAAGAGGGCATTCAAACACACACCTTTATTTATCACTAAATAAATGCAAGGACATACTACTTCAGCCCAAAGAATCTTAATGACTTTTTTCTCATTGAAGAGTAAAGCAAATAAGTTTCTCTCAAATTGAATGAAAACTGGTAGGAGGCAATGAAAGTGACTTACTCCATTCACCATCACTATTTCTTTGCTTTCCTTTGCCTTATTTCCTACATACGTCTGTGATGCAGTGGGAAGGCAGCCAGTTAAGTTTATCAAAGATAAAGCAGGCAAAAAGCACTGTTTAACCATGTCAGCTTCAGGGCATCCAAGTGCCCTTCCCAACTGCTTTTCTTCTCAAAGGAAGAAACAACTTTGCCATAAAAATAGCTAAATAATACTCAAACTGCAAAGAATATGCATTTAGAAAGAAGACAAAGTGAACAAAGAAGCCAAAAAGCCCTTTATTATGTCATAGCTTATTATATTAGAAGGTTTAACGTTTCCTTTCAAGTAATCATTTCCACAAGAATTTATTTTCTTGCCAACTCTGAATAGCAGAGAAATCAGTTTGCTGAAACCATACACATTTTAGTCCCTACTTGATTTCAAAATGTGCTGACATGCACGATATTTAATCCTATACTGTGAATGCATATTAATGTGGAAGATTGATAAAGTCAGCCAAGTCCATCTAGTTGACTGTCAGTGAAGCTTGTCCATCAGTGTAACTAACAAACCAGCAAAGAATCTATATACATCCCAAAAATACCCAGAGTTTTCATAATTTACAGCTTGCAAAACCGTTGTTTTTTTTGCTATCTGATAACTTTACAATTATTTACATTAAATACTTTAAATGCAGCAGCATCTTGACTCACCTTAAAAAGGAAATATTCAGAGACAAATCTCATTTGTATTAGGATGGAAGGTCCCAGGAAATTTTGGACATATAAAATAAATCAGAAAGTGTGTTTTTTTTTTAAAAAAACCTGAATTATTATAAAAAATACTTCTACACTGCCAGTAAAAAGCATGATGGTGTTTATGTAGTCAAAGTTGAGCTTCATTCAAAGGTAATGTTATTATAATAAGTTTTCTTTTTATAAAAGATCAAATTATAATACTGAGTGGGGAAAATATCTATAAAGTAAATACAATAAAGCAACAAGGAAAAACCCTTATACCTCAAGTACCCTTTTTTTTTTGCTGCCCATATTTCTTTTGAAATAGAATAAACAGAAAAAGAAGTCATGGTCAGACTGTGAGAAACATAGCATTTAATAACCATTAATCTCCAGTGGGAGTCATAGAAGAGGAAATTACCCATGGACTACTTAAATATTTGAAGTCATTCAGTGAACGGGTATGGTATGAAGAGTGATCTTGTGGAAGTGATGAGTGAATTGAAATATATTTTTCTGTCTACTATGCAGGGTGCCAGGTCTAAATGCTATAGAAGACTATAACTGTCTTTTTATTTACCCATAATTTTGTCCAAAAAAAAGAGTAATACATAACCTAGAAAATGCATATTTATGTCTGTATTAAATAAAAACTAGTTGAGGCTGATATTGTTAGATGCAATAATATTTTTTTAAAAAAACCAGAAAAAAAGACTATAGATTTTTTTAAAAATCCTTCAGTGGCGAAGTTATTGCAGGATTCTACATGTGATTATTCAGGTATATCTCATTCTTTTTTATCTACTTCTCTCCAAAGTGTTGTACCAGAATTCCATTATAATTTGAGATTTATTTATAATTCTGAAGGAATACTTGTTGTTCCATATTTTTCAAATGGGGGTGGGGGGCTACTCCATTGTTCATCACTCAGCCAAAAAGTGGTTACCTGGCAATGAGCTTTCTGAGCCGTGGCATCCAAACTACAATTTCTTCTTCAGTGAGGCTCTTTTGATTGCTATTTTATAATCATTTAATTTTATGAAGTGACTTATACTCATCTCTGTTGCACTAAAACCTCTTCCATGTGAAAAGCATCCCAAGTATATTTTCCCCCTTTTTTTGTTATACTCACCCCTATATCTATCCAAAAACCTATCAAACCCATGGCTCACTAGGATGCCTTCAGCAATATCCACAGTTCATTAATTTGTCTCCATATAGTTCTGGTGTGTTTTCTGTTGGTCTGCAAAAAATTCACCAAAATTGTCTGCTGAGGGAAGAGGTGCCACAAGTGGTCTACTTTGGGGTACAGATTTTTCTTTTCAGAATGGCAGATCAGCATTGCTAATATTTTACAACTTCCAGCTTGGCAACTTGGTATATTGCGTAATTGCTGGTTTTCATCAGCCCGGCTTTATCTTCCAACTTGACTGAGAAAAACACAAACACTGCTTCAAAAGAGATATTGTCAAGCAATGCAATTAGGCAACAGATATCTACTAATACCAGTTTGGTTGGAAAATGTGAGGAGAATAACAACATCAAAATTATTTTTTTAAAAGCTATTAAAGTTATCACTCCTCTGCAGTTGGAAATAATATGAACACAAGGCCAGATTTTTTTTACACTTTGCAAAAGAGAGTACAGGAGCCCTTGACTTAAAACAGTTCACTTAGTGATTGTTCAAAGTTGCAACAGCACTGAAAAAGTGACTTATTACGGTTTTTCACACTTATGACCATTGCAGCATCCCCATGGTCTTTTGATCAAAATTCAGGCACTTGGTAACTGACTCATATTTGTGAAGGTTGCATTGTCCTGGGTTCAATCTTCTGAGAAGTAAAGTCTTTTGCAATCTTCTGAGAAAGTCCAGGGGGAAGTCAGATTCACTTAACAAACATATTACTAACTGAACTACAATGATTCACTTAGCAACTGTGACAATAAAGGTCATAAAATCGGTCAAAACTCACTTAGCCTAGTCTATAGACTTGTTGAGCAGAAGTGGGGGCCATGGCCTCTTCCCTAAGTTATAACCAGTTTAGAAGCTGAGTTTTATTTTCAAGTCAGCAAGGTGCAGTGAGATAGCTTTAATTCATACTGCACACAATCAAATTTCTAGTTCATTGTTACCTTATAATTCCATGCAAACAGAAAAATAGTGTATCTACAGAAAGGATAAATTACACTTTTTTCTTGATGGTTTTCTCTGCAAAGAATTTTTTCACTCAGACGTTGACTTGTAAGCTTCCACATCACTGTGATGTTCAGACTACAAAGATTGCAGTTAGGAATGCATTCTATTGAAATGATTCTTGCCTACATGTAAGTATCATGGTAAATTGTAACTGAGTCCTCATTCACTGCCAATAATATATAAGAAAACTAAGAATCACAGAAGCCCTTTTTTGTTTAAGGTTTAAAACCAGTTTTTAATTTTAAAATGGGACTTATG
Source organism: Oxyrhabdium leporinum (assembly GCA_032468155.1). Taxonomy (NCBI): domain Eukaryota; kingdom Metazoa; phylum Chordata; class Lepidosauria; order Squamata; family Cyclocoridae; genus Oxyrhabdium; species Oxyrhabdium leporinum. The sequence continues at coordinate 41,907 of JANHFL010005732.1, read as the reverse complement.
CAGTTTACCTTTGCCATTAGCCTTTTTAAAGCATGCTCCATTCAATTTTATAGATTTATGACAAATAATTTGCATTCCCTAATTTGCAAGGGCATCACTGGATACATATAATATGTATGTATAATATGTTTAATGTATAATATGTATAATATCCAGAGATATGTTCTCTGTGTTTGAGCATTTTATTAAAGTTACCTAAAATCGTAATCCTATAGTAGCTCATTTGAATCATGGGGACAGACATCCTCATATTTGCATTTTTTTTCTAGTTATTCTTAACACAATATTTGATTGAAACAACAAATACATTTGCATTACATAAAATTTGAAAAAGCAGAGTAAAAAAGGAACAGAAAAAGAGCAAATGCATTAAAAAGAGGTGGATTAATTAGTTCCTACTCTGCACTCTTGTGCTCTCTCACATGAGAATTGGATGAGCTGAATGGAGATCATTGCTATTTCAAGCTAAAGATTAATAATTACAATCTTAACCTAATTTTAAATTAATTGCAAAGTTATCCTTTTTTTTAATAAAAGGAACATAGTAGCATCTACTTCTGCTATCTGCATCTGCTTCTATTATTTAGCCTCTTCCAGACTACAGAAAATAATGCTGAATAATGCTGAATCCTGACTGAGGGGTTTTTAAATGGATTTTAAATTTTTAGGGGTTAGTTTTAAAAATGGGGTTTTAAAGAAATTTT
>JANHFL010005731.1:39722-54482 GCA_032468155.1 Oxyrhabdium leporinum | reverse complement strand
ATCATCATCATCATCATCATCATCATCATCATCATCATCATCATCATCATCACCACCACCACCACCACCACCACCACCGTCATCATCTTGATGTCTCCTTCAAGTGATACATTCATATCATTTTCTTGGTTTGCCACTGTGGCCTTCTTGGATGTTTTTTCAACCTCCCAGTCTAGCTCTCCATTTCTTTAGTAATCTCTCTTCCAAGTACTAGCCAGATCTAATCCTCCTTTTCTGAGATCACCCAGGATCAGTCAAGAGCAAAAAGGTGCTTTGAAAACAATGGAAAGGATGGGTGAAGTAGTCCTTTTCTTAAATGGATCTTCTGCTTTAAAACAGGCTTGTATAAGGTGCGACACCCCCCTCCCCCCAAAGACAAAGGCAGGCAAAAGCTTTAGTGGATAAATATGTTTAGGGTTAGAGGATGGCATAACAACTCTACTTTAGTGATTTGAAGATCACAGCTAACTGAATATTGTCTATCCTCCTGGGCAGAAGCTTTCCAGGGCAAGGTCCTCTAGGCAATAGAAAAAGTATATAGCTGCTCCAGAGATAAAGGCAATGAGAGTGACCAGTGTGGTTTCTATCAGGATCTTCAGATGATCCATAACACAGTTCTCAGTTCTCTGAATGCTTGGCCAACAAAATTCTTAGGTTGTCTCCTTCCATTAAAGGTCTGGACTACACACATCAGTGTAAGAATATTTGTTGGAGACTTCTTTCTTCTCATAATGATCAGCCAGAGACCTCTGGAAGTCCAACTCTTTAGAAATGCCACTAAACGTGAAGGACCTTATAATATGAAGGATGAAGGTCGGATTCTTCCTCCAGAAATGCTGCTAGATGTGAGAGTGCTTTCTAGGTGGCTGGGGGGAGGGCAATGGCTCAGTTAAAGATGCTGCACTTGTCAGCTGGAAAACTGACGGCCCAAGTTTGAGACCCAAGTGCTCTGCGATGGGGTGAGCTCTTGTTCCTGCCCCAGTTATTGCCCACCTAGCAGTTCAAAAACATGAACATGCAAGTAGATAAGTAGGTACCACTTCAGTGGGAAGGTAACAGCATTCTGTGCACCTTGGTATATAGTCATGCTTGTCACATGATCTTGGAAAGGGTTTTTGGACAACACTGACTCCCTCAGCTGAGAAACAGAGATGTGTATCACCTGTAGAGTTGGACACAACTGGAAAGGGGAAAACCTTTACCTTAACCAAAGGTGCTTTCTTTTCAAGAGGCAACTGGACTTTCTTGTTTTTCTTTGAAGACGTTTTGCTTCTCATCCAAGAAGCTTCTTCAGCAGAAAGAGGGAAAACTTCACCAATCAGTATGCATTGTGTACACACACACACACACACACACACAATTAAATATATATTAAATTTAAAAAGCATTCAGTATGAATAGCAAGCATTTGTTCGAAGACACTCTGCAAGCAATAACAGAACAGTGGTGAGATAGGTAAGACTAATAATAGCAAAGCAATCCTACGTAACAATCCTACAGTAATCCTATAGGGACAATAGGATTACTTGTCCTTGGTAGTTTAAATACAGTTTATATGCTATCAAGGTTTTTGTTTTGTTTTGGTTTTTTTTGGGGGGGGGAGAGAGAGATTGGAGGAGAACTGAAACCTTCCTGAAAGTCTGAAACTACTTATTACTTAATACCCTGCTGTACCAACCACGAGTGAAGCATTATCTTCCATCTGGTGAATTTGCACTCGATTTCTTTAATGATGATTATCGGAATGTAAATTATGTACTCCAGCCAAGAATTCTGGAAGGTCATTCTTATAAAAAGAGAGATGATTTAAAAAAAAAACCAAAAACACAAAACCATTAGAGTTGGAAAGGGGATCCTGGCAGTGTTTGCTTTTTACAAACTGCAAACAATCCCCTCCCCTCCCCCTTCCTCCTTCATCATCTCTTTGCCTTCTTGGTTTTCTGATTATTTAATGGAATATTGATTTATGATTCTACGTAGCAGATGGCTTGTGATAATGCTAGCTAAAATCAGGCTCTTCAAAGGAAAATCTGTCTTAAGAAGGCTTCTCCAACCTCATAATGGGTTTGGCACTCTTGTTGTCTAGATCCTCTGGGGATTCAGGACTGTCACTGACCTATATCTTCCCTGTGTTTTAGATGATACTGCTATATTCAGCACGCTTTCTGCCTCTGATTCTCCGAGTGTTTGCTGGCAGTAAATGCTGAATGCAATAATATTATGTTTTGACTTTCTTTTTTTTTTTGGTCTACAAATTAGACTGTGCTGAGGTAATGCACACAAACATGAGCCCAACTGCTAACATTTCTTAGTCAAATTTTGTGAATTGGCTCAGATTACAGCCTTGATAATGCGCTTCGGTAGTGCTGAAGGAAACACAACTTTATGGAGGAAGTCTCATCTGACTACCGGTAGTCCTTGATTTATGACCGGTGGCTTAGTGACCATTCAAAGTTACGACGGATCTTGAAAAAGATAATTACCATCTGGATTCAAAGTTCACGATAGCCATGCCCCCCCCCTTGTCATGTGATCACATTTTGAGTTGCTTGGCAGACAGCCTGCGTTTACAATCATTTGTAAAGCAGCATCATGTGACTGTGATTTATGACTTTTTGCCGGAAACTGGTGTTTGCTTCTGGTTTCTGGATAGTGAGCAATGGGTTTGCTTAACGACTGCGGCATCTGCTTAATGACCAAGGCGTTCACTTCTTCATGGCTGTGACATTTGCTTAATGAGCGTCACCAAAAAAAAGGAATAAAATCGGCCATAGTCACACAGGCCACCCATGAGCTTAACAACCATCTTGACTTATGACCATAATTGAGGGCCCAGTTACAGTTGTAAGTCGATGATTACCTGAATGCACGTGGAATGCGCATTTATAGGCCATATTAGCTGATGAAGTTCATTGGGTAAGGGGTATAATGGTAAAACTTAAGGGGTAATAAATAGAAAATGTATCCTCATACACTGAATTGGGATTTTCTTAAATTCAATTATTCTCAATTATTTGCTTTCATAAAGGATTTTTTAGCATCCGAAATGGGCCCTATGATCAGACAGGAGCAAACATTATGTTGTACTTTTTGATTGCTTCAACAATACTTCATCACAATGAATAAGTAACAATGGGGGTTCAGAAGTATTTCTTAATGTTTATGAGGTTCGGCAAAACTGTTCCCCCAATACACTCTGAAATGATCTGTGCCTCCAAGTTCCTGATATTCAAACTGGTGAGAATAAGCTTCTGACGTAATCTTCTTCACCAACTCAGATATCTGCACCTTTGGGAATACGTTTTTGCATGGAAAATTGTCATCCTTGTAAGTGTGAAAGCTTGCCAGATTTAATCACATCTCATTGGATGTCTTATGGAATCTGTTCCCCCGTCCCTTCCTTACTAGGCCAAGAAGATGGGGTATAAAATCTTAGGTGATCTTTTAGAAGGGCCTTCTTTCCTACTTTGACCCTATCCAGAATTCCCAAGTCAGCCAGGAAAGGCTGTTTTACACTGCAACAGAAGTGGTTCACGCCACTACAAAATATTTTTGAAAACTGATAGAAAGTTGGGGGTTGTAAATCCTTGCAGGACCAGAAGCTAAAAAAACCCACCAGATTTATCAATGCAGCTATTTGTAGCTACCTTACCATAGCTAATAAGATTCACCCAGAAGGAGAAAACATGGAAAGGAAAGACAATATGATAAATAAGAATTAGATAGGTCATCAGACCCTACTTTAGTTGTGTTGTGTTTCCACAGCCAATTTTTTTAGTAACGTGAACTCTGATAGCATCAAATGCCACCAATTTTATGCACAGAGTGTGCGTCTTCCCAAGGCTCCCAGGCATACACAATCACACTCATGCAAACTCAATTTCAAGAACACAGTTTCGCACGGAGATGTATTTACTATGGGGCCTGTAATAATTACACCTTCACTTGGAGGATAAAAATAAAAACCCTTAGGATTTTGACTCTTGCCTAGCAGAGTTCTCCTCAAACATTTTCTGTCGATGTGCAACATTTGTGAAGTACTCTTTAGTGGCAAGACAATTATCTGATTCTGCTAATAAATGAATGCACTAGTAGTCATTTTTAATTGAACAATTATAGGATATTGCACTGTCAGTTGATTATGGAAGTCATTTCATAAATGTCAAAAATCTCTTTAAATGAATTATAGAGCTCCAAAATAACTCCGGCAATCAGCCAGCAATAACACAATAATCTGTTTACCCTGTTGTCAGGCATGCTATCAACAGCTTTCTTCTGCTTTTAAGTGGGGGAAACTGCATTTTAAGGATTATACTCCAGTTCTGACTTCGGCAACGACCTCTGCTCTGATTAATAAAGATTTTGAGTGCTGTCAAGAGCTCTGTCGTGTATCAGATAGTAAGAGGAAATACAAGAAGTATTAAGGGAGGGGGGGGGAAAGACATAGCGATACATTCTGTATGTGTACATGTAAAGGAGCAGTCTGAAATGATATTTCAGATATTTCAGGACTCCATTTATAAGATATCAAGGGTTGCTATGAACTGCAACCACAAGTGTAGAAAGTTTAATTCCTGAAAATATGGATGGCGTATGGTAAAATAAAGTCTCCTTTGTATCAAGGGTAGTTTGTGATCACTTTATGAACGTTAAAGTTTTCTTGACAAGAAGAGGGAAACGGTTGGCACTCCTTTTGGAAAATGTCTAATCTATGATTCATTGATAAGGACATCTAGCCCTGCACAACCTTTTCAGATCAGTTATGGTTAGCACTTCAACCACTAAGACCAGGGGTGTCAAACACAAGGCTTGGTCGGATCCAGCCCGCAGGGCCATCCTGGAAAATGCAAGGGGCTGACCCACATCGCTTCAGCCCGGTCTACCCAATGCAAAGAAGAAACGTCAGGCTAGAGTGGCTTTGGCCCAGTCTATGCCAACAGTTTGGGGAGTGGCGTCAAGTTGGCCACACCCACCCAGTTGACCGCACCCACCCAGTTGGCCACACCCGCCTGGTCCCCTGAGGTCAACCACAGCCCTGATGTGACCCTCAATGAAATTGAGTTTGACACTCCTGCACTAGACAAACGCTAATTATCTAGAGAGCCATCTTGGTCTAGGACAGTGGATCTCGACCTTTTCATCACCTGGACCCCCCCTTTAAATACCTTTTGTGGCCACGGACCCCCAAGACTTAACTCAAGATTTAAATCATAACATTTCTTCAACTCAACCCCCTGTGACACATTGAGGCCCCTCAGGGCTCTGTGGACCACAGGTTGAGAACCACAGGTCTAGTGACTAAGGTGCCGGTGCCAAGATGCTAGATAAGGAGCAGAGAAATCTGAGTTCTAGACCCATCCTAAGCACCTCATCTCATCTCGTATCAGAAGTGCAGGAACTAGAAAAGGGAAAATTATTAATCTAATATTTTTTAAAAATTCAAAAACTTTAATAAAACATAGCTTTATAGAGTTCTAGCCCAGTCCTGGGCCATTTTAATGCCAGAGATATTTCTGACCAGCAAGTCGTTCTGTATACAAGTCAGTCCCAGAGGGCACTATAAAAGTTGGATAGTTGTTTGAATAATGCCACATTCACAGTGAATATCCTCATCCTCAGGGAGAAGTCCCCATTTCCTCATGTAATCTTTAGTTGTGGTCAGATCAATGCATGCTCTGTTTAAACAGCTCCCACTCCTCCGCATCTCCAGGCAACTCCTCAAGCAGTTCTATCCGAATATGACCAGTTTTACTTGAGCTTTCATTTTTTTTAATTGTTCCATTTGAGGTGTAGTAACAATCTCCTTGGTGCAGTCTAAAAAAACCTCCTTCTTGATTTCATTTTTTTTCTAAGGGTTACTCGGCCAAATAATGGTTGCGCCGGATTGAATAATACAAGGTTGTCAAACTTGATTTCATTGAGGGCTGCTTCAGGGTTGTGTTTGACCTTGGGGGGAACAGGGTGGGCATGGCCAGCTTAATGTCACGCATGTCAGGGTGCCTGTGGTGGCCCAAGCACTCTGCTAGCGAAAAAGGACTCCCAGTCTCCATTTTTGGCTGCGACGTCCTCCTGAAACCCTCTGCCAGCAAAAACATTGCTCAGGAGAGCACGAGCTCCATTTTCGGCTGTGACAACCTCCTGCAACTCTCTCCCAAGCTCCGTTTTCACTGGCAGAGGCACCACAGGCTATTCCTTTGCTGTTTCCAGGGTGGCCCCGTGGACCATTTCTAAGCATCCCATGGACCATATCCGGCTCACGGGCCTTGAGTTTAACACCCACTGGCATAATACCGTTCCATATCCCACATCTTATACCGCCCTCTTAAAGTTGCTAAGCCACTGCCCTAGAGACTATCTGTGGGCATTGTATCAAATAAAGGAGAATATTTGTAAATTAGTGAGAATTGAAGGGGTCATTAGTGCTCTCTAAGCTTGGTTGTTTTAGCCAACCTAGAACGAAGGAGAAATTTCCTAACAGTTAGAACAATTCATCAGTGGGACGACTTGCCTCCAGAAATTGTGGGTGCTCCAACCCTGGAAGTTTTTAAGAAGAGATTAAACAACCATTTGTCTGGAATGATATAGGGTTTCATGCATGAGCAGGGGGTTGGACTAGAAGACCTCAGGGGCCCCTTCCAACTCTGTTATTTTGTTATTTCTGATACTGGTGGGGTTAGACACCAAAAACCAGCTTGTCTCTCTAACCCCTAGAAAAAAAGGCAATGGCAAATCTCTTCCGAAAAAGCTGCCAAGAAAACTACTTGGGTTGGACCATGTAATTGTCAGGAGTCAGCATTGACTTGAAAGCACCTCCCTCCCCCTCTCTTCCCCACCATGATTAACTAGATGCTACATCAAAGCATTAACACATGAGTTCCTGTTTACAACATGGCAGGATTTCTTGTCACTTTCATCCAACACGAAAGCCAACTTTCAGAGGGCGTTATTGAAGATTTCCTGGTGCAGATGACGCTGCCCTAGTTTCTGCACTCACCATTTTAGTCGGTGTGTTGTGATGCACTTATATTGCTTTGGTGCATTGTGGGTAATTACAGGACCCACCCCTGGCCCTGCATACTGTCCATCCTGCTGCACAACAGTATCTCTTTGTGGGATGATCTCTACTGTAGTGTGGCACAGGGTTATCCTAAGCTACTTGCTTCGGGAGACTGCCCAGATAGGACTGGCTCAGGATTTCACGTCCACCATCATAGATAGGGACCTATCTCAACTGGCACTTGCAACTGGGCACATGCTACATTTGGCAATCGTTTGTTCTAGTGATCGAAAGTGAGAGAATTTATGAATGGTGCAGTTGTCCCAAAGGTGCTTTTCCAAATGGCAACTGGATTTTCTTGAGGTTTTTTTCCTTGAAAATGTTTTGCTTCTCATCCCAGAAGCTTCTTCAGGTCTTCTGAAGGCAACAAAGTTGTCTATGGAGGTTCTCAATCATCTAGGTCCATGGTGGCGAACCTATGGCACGTGTGCCACAGGTGGCATGCAGAGCCCTCTCTGTGGGCATGTGCGCAGTTGCCCCAGCTTGGCTCAACCATGCATGCACGCACACCTCTACGTTCAACCCCTGTTGAATTCTCTTAACCCAAATTATTGCTAGCCCATTACTTGACTGTGCATAGGCATGAGCAATAAGTCAGTTTAAATTGGAACTTACTGCATGGCCCTATTTTTTGGCACCTGTCAGTTAGCAACTGTCAACTGTTATTTATTTCATCTGCTATGTCTTTTAGTTGTTGCATTTGCATTTGCAATTGTTTTTAATTTTATTTTAATATTGTCCGACCCAGAGTCACTTGTTGAGATGGGTGGCTAGACAAATTGATTAAATAAATCAATAGTAAATGTGGAAGACAGCCTTAAGCCAGGAAAGTATGTTTAGCTTCCCTTGTCTCAGTATTGTTTTTTTTTTTTTTAAATATGGCACAAACACATCACACTTTCCAAACTTTCAACCGGGAAATGGATGTTAACTACTATTATTGTAATTATTAAAATTATCTATATTAATTCTCTTGACTTCAATGGTATTGAATTCCTTGTTGCCTTTTTCTACTTTGTCCCTTGTTTTATTGTGTTAAGCCACCTTGGGTGATTCTACAAGCAGAAAGATAAATTAATATAAATTAAATATATTTCAGCCCTTCACGGCTTGGGACCAGGTTATCTGAGGGACTGTCTCTTGTCAGTCACATCTACCTGACCCTCCAGAGCAGGGAGGCAAGGAATGTTGTGGGTCCTGTCCCCTTGGGAAATATATCTGGTCGGACCCAGAAGAAGGGCCTTCTCCGTGGTGCCTCCCTCCCTTTGGAACATCATCTCTGCAAAAATTAGACTGGCCCCCACTTTGACAGTTTTTCAGAAGGTCCTAAAGACGTGGTTTTACTAGTGGGCCTGGGGAATGTGATGGAACCCATCAAGTGGCTTATTGAATCATGTGCTGTCATGGGGGTGGAGGTGGGGTTATTATTATTATTATTTTATTTCTTTCTATTTTGTGTTTTTACTGCTTGTAAGCCGCCTAGAGTCTCTGTGAGTGAGTAGGCAGCTATATAAATTTTCTAAGTAAATGAATCAATAATAAGATGCATCAAATCATTTCTCTGCAACCTAAGAATCCCAGCTCATTGCAAAAGAGGATGTTATACGTACACCTCTGGAGAAGAAAGGAGGATTTCCCCATTATCTTTGGGCTTGCTATTTATCATTTGTCAGTGATAAAGTTGTTATTTTACAGAATTACTGAGCACGCACACAAACAGAGAACGAGAGACGGGAGAGAGAGAGAAAGACGTGCGCACACACACACATATGCTCAAACTAAGGTAAACACACTTACGATTATTAGCTTGGAAGTGCCTGATAATTGTCAGAAGCCTAGGGCAACAACAAAGTCAGGTCTTTGGTAGTCACTATAGATCTTGTCTTAACTTGTCTATGTTAGTGCATGTGAAAAGGTTAATGCTCTTCCATTCTGTCAACACAGAATGAGGCAAGGTAGCACCTTTGAAATCTAAACTAACCCTTTTTTGTGACGGATGTGAACGCAGGAAGAACCAGCATTCGCAGGCTTAGCACAGGAATAGGACTATCAATTAAGCCTGCACTGGTACCTCATACAGTAAACATAAGGGGGAGGCTTGGAGGAGGAATAAGAGGTGGTTCTTAGCATGCCTAAATTTTAACATCTGTCTGCAAACAGCATATTGAGGTATCTTCATCCAGAGGTGGGCTGCACTTGCTTTGGCAAGCGGTTTGCTGGTCTCACGCATGCAAGCGCGCCACTTTGGGGCTGAAACGAAGCTACAGGAAGGCAGCTGAGGGATTAAAGCAGCTCCGGTGAGTACAGCAGGGGCGATGCGGAGCTCACCTGGGCAGCGTGGGCGGGGAAAGGTGAGTTATGTAGGGATAGCTTAGGGCAAGTGCAGGTGGGCGGGCCCAGCCAGAGATCAGAGCTAGAGGTTCCCCCGAACCTCTGCTACCATGCAGCAACCCACCCCTGTCTTCATCCCAGACTAATCACACTAGCTTTATTTTTGATATTTTTTAAATTAGCTTATAATATAAAATACAAAAAACTCCCAAAAGAAAGTAGTGGAAAAGTAAGGGTGGGAGAAGGAAAGGGACAAAGAGAGGGCAAAGGGGGGGGGGGTTAGAAAGAAAGAGAATTTGTTGACATTAGATTCCCTAACAATAGCATCAAACCTCAACTTTTTACTGTTACATAGCAATATAAACTAACCATTTCTATAACAACAAACCCATCTAATCTAAAAGAGCCACGGTGGCGCGGTAGTTACAATGCAGTATTGCAGGCTAATTCTGCAGATTGCCAGCAGTTCGATTCTCACTGGCTCAAGGTTGACACAGTCTCTCATCCTCCTGAGGTCAGCAAAATGAGGACCCCGGCTGTTGGGAGCAATAGGCTGACTCTCTAAGCCAGGCGTGTCAAACTCGATTTCATTGACGGCCGCATCAGGGTTGTGTTTGATCTCAGGGGGCTGGGTGTGTCTGGCCAGGGTAGGCGTGGTCAGCTGGGCGTCACTCATCAAGGCTCCGTTTTTGACCGCGATGGCCTCCTACAGTCCTCTGCCGGTGAAAACGGAGTGTGCGGCCTCCCTGGGCCTCCGTTTTCATTGGCAGAGGGTTGCAGGAGGCCATTGCGGCCAAAAACAGAGCCCAGGCAGGCCTTGCACAGCCTCTCTGAGCTCTGTTTTCACTGGCAGAGGCACCACGGGCCGGTCTTTTGCTGTTTCCAGAGTGGCTCCACGGGCCAGATCTAACCACCTCGCAGGCCGGATCCGGCCCCTGGGCCTTGTGTTTCACAAGCCTGTTCTAAGCAGTTTACAAACTGCTTAAAGAGGGCTGGCAGTTGTCAGAATTACCTTGCAATACTACATTCTAACCATGCGCCACCATGGCTCTGGTGGTAAGTATATGGCTTATATGGTTATGCATCCAATGAATAAATAAACAATGCAACATTGCATCATCTTTAAAAATAAAACAAAGGATTTCATACACTGTAAATTTCTCATATGGTCTTCTTACAATATGCATGCATTCTATAGCATTTCTGGACAATTGGTAGAAAATGCTTAAGTGTGGGTGTGCAGAGAGGCTATGGTACCGCTTTGTGTATTTTTAGCTCATCTCTTAATGGAATTTAGCAGCAGGAGATAAAGAGCAAAGGCAGAGCTCAAGCTCAGACAGTCCAGAATGTCAGAATTTGAAGCTTGCTCCATTGAGAGCACTTAGGTAACAATTAATGACATTGCTAACAATCGAGGGAGAAATTTGTTTGATTCACATTTTAAGAACTGACCTTATTTTCTGTTACTGAACTAATGTGCAAGCCACGATATAATTACTTTTATCTTCAGCGCCCTTTGGAAAGTTTTCTTTAAAAAAAATAAATAAATCTATGTATTAATGGACATTGATCACAAAAAGATCTGTACTAAGGCAAAGTCGGAGGGAAAGATAAAATATATATGATAGGAACGAAAATATGTCTGGTTTTGGGGGGGTCTTGAAAATATGCAAAAAATGTTAGTGAATGTTAGTTGGGAAGGAACTGATAGCTTGACAGAAATGCCAAATCCAGTCCAAGCAATTGGCTGAGTGTGTGATCAACCATAAGAATAATGATTTGCAGTTGCAAATCATTTCCTTAATGCTTCCGAGAACCCTACACCGAAATGTCCAGTACTCAGTTGGACTTCCAGGACTCCTTATTTTTCTCTGTGTGCATGCCATTTTTTGCAGCAAATAGAAACTGACATTGCAATTGTCTAGCAGTTTATGCAAGGAGCTCAAGAGAAAGCCTGTAATATTTTCTGTGTGAGTTGGTTCTGGCCCAAATCACACAACAAACAAACAAAAATAATAATAATAAAAAAATATAGCCTGGTTGTGTAAAAATACATTGCATCTGCTTTCTCGTTTGAGGGATGAAAGCAACAGTATTGTTACGGTCTGCTTCTGGGAGCAATTCAAGGTATTGGTGATCACCTTGAAAGCCCTTCTTAACGTGGGTCCAGGTCTTCTTGAGGGATCATCTCACCCCACTGTCATTGGCCTGTACCACTTGAGCTGGCGGAGGAGAAATGGAGGTGGCTGATTGAATAATAACAGATCCCACCTCCACCCCTCTCTCCAACCCTGTCCTCCCCATGTGTCTTTAGTTTTAAGGTTTGATTTTAAGTTCTTAATGTTCTCAGGTGTAACTATAAGCTGCCCAGAGTTACCCTACGGTAGGATGAATGGCCAATAAACTTTATCAATAAACAAGCAAACAAACAAACAAACATATGATTTGCAATTTGGTAGAGATCTTTGCTTGCATAGAATAGCGTGAACATGCTTGGGACACAAGTGGTCTTTGGATGAGCTTGTGGCATATTGGTCAAAATGTGCTAAAAAGGGACATGTTCTATATTTACTATTAGTTGCTGCATGTAGTCTACACTAAACCCAATCTTAGCAAGCTAAGACTGATAGCCTTGTCTATACCAGTGATGGGATTCAGCCAGTTCAGGATGGTTCAGGCAAACCAGTAGGAAAGATTCTGGCTGGCCCCACCCCCACCCACCCCACCCCTTCCTGGAGTTCCCCACGTGCCTTGTTTTGGCTCTCAGATAAGTGCAGAGAGGCCCACTAGGCCTGAAACAGGGCATGGGGGGGTGCGGCGTGGGCCCCCCGTGCCCCATTTTGGCTCCCAGGAGGCTGCAGGGAGGCCCACTAGGCCCAAAATAGGGTGTGAGGTGGCCATGCCCATCCAGTCATTTGATCAATAAGCCATGCCCACCAGGCCAAGTCCACAGAACTGGTAGTAAAATTTTTTGAATCCCATCACCTTTGTATTTCGCTAAAAAGCTTTATCTAAAAGCCTTAATTGACTATTGGCAGAGGTCAATATTTGCAGGACTATCTGATTCTTTAGATTTAAAAATGTTTCTTTAACCTCCTCCTTTTTCTACATATACCTTATACTACACCTTTTTAATCCTACATCTTCATTTCTTTGGGCTTCCTTCTTACTTTCTTCTGCCGTTTTTATACATAATGCTGTTTACCCCGCAGGGGAACAACATGATGAGAACGTATGTTGCATGTATGGATGAATGTTATATATATTTAAAAAAGTTGAAGGAGATTTCCATCCCATTTTGCAAATATTGAGATGTATTCATTTACGGCTCTCTGAGCCTTAACTGATTGCCTTCCATAGGAGAATATGTGTTCTGTAATATATTCTAAATAGTTTGTGAGCTTGCTTAGGTTGCTGAGATTTTTTCCCAATCATGCTACTGGCAAAGGGAAAGCATCGGGGACTTTCTCAATGAAAAATATAAACAAAACCCTCCAGCTACTCTGATTTGGAAGAACAATTATATTTGGAGGAGTGGGTGTGGGATGCACACACGTTCCATGTTTGTCTTCCATTTATTGCTACTATTATTTTTATGGCTTTAGCTGCCCCAGGCATGACAAAGTAGGGGAGATAATTCTCCACTGCTCACTCTATTGATACTGACAAGAACACCTGCTTGGAGGCTACCCGTGATAACTCCAGATTTAACAAGCCAATGTATGGAAACAGAAAGATTGGCTTGTTATGATGGGTTCTTTCCAGTCTCTTTTGCTGCATCAAGGTGTGTTGCAGCCAAGAGTCAACTTCCCCGCAATTCTTCCAAATGCTTGATGAGGGAAGGAAGGAGAGGATTAGGGAATTAAGCAAACAGCCAAAAGTATTCAAGTCCTACTCAAGCTGGCATAACCTACAAACTCCACGCTTTGCTGACTGCTAAAGCCAAAGCCAATGAAATACAGGCTTGGGTATATATAGAAACCTCCGTGGTGGAAAATTATCGACTAATGGCGTAAAATCACGACCTCCAATGAAGCAGAAAACAGCAACCCTTTTCTTCTGTCGGGGTGGAACTGTAGAAGAAAAACCATTCTTTCTGGGCATATATTTTAGCAGGATAATTTCCAGAGCTCTGACATACTAGGAAGCAGTATCCAAAGTGTTACCTATATGGGTAAAACTATATTTCTTGCAGAAAGACATAAATAGATTAGGATCTCACTCTTGGGAAAATGGCCAAGAGATTGAATGTTAAGGATTCATAGTACAGGTTGTCATCAACTTACGACCACAGTTGAGCCCCAAATTTATGTTGCTAAGTGAAACATTTGTTAAGTGAGCTTTGCCCCATTTCTTGCCACACTTGTTCAGTGAATCATGGCAGTTTTAAAGGAACACGGTCGTAAAGTGAATCTGGCTTCCCCATTGTCTTTTCTTGTTGGAAAGTCACCAAAGTTGATCACATGACTCTGGGACACTGCAGCCATCATAAATATGAGTCAGTTGCTGAGCATCTGAATTTTGATCACGTGACCATGGGGATGCTGCAACGGTCATAAGTGTGAAAAATGATCATATGTCACTTTTTATAGTGTGGTTGTAACTTCAAATAGTCACTAAGTGAACTGTTGTAAGGCAAGGACTACCTGTGGCCAACTTGGCTGAGGTTCACGTATACTTCTCAAGGATTTTCTGCTTTAGGGCTGCTGTCTGATAAGTTATATGTGTCAGCATTTTCCTCTCCTGCGGAATTGTGGATGCATTGTGATATGATTGATAAATGTTTGTAATAGGAATTTGAGCCTCTTCTGTGGAAAGAGAATGCAGATCAAACAATAGATAGATCCCATATATTATACGATTCTTCTGACTACAGAGGTGATAAGGCTTTTCCAGGCTCAAAGCTATTTGCCAAGTTGCTTTCTCTAATGAGAATTTCACAGTAATATAGCTTTTATTCAGCTTTTAAAAAACCAGAATAATTGGCTTTTGTTTCAAATATTACTTATGGATACGCCACATGATACACAACTTATAACAGCATCAATTCTGCTAGTATGTAAGGTATATATATATACATCTACATCTATATCTATATACATATGCATATGCATGCATATATATATATATACATATACATATATATATATATATACATATATATATGTATACATATATGTGTATGTATATATATGTGTGTGTATATATGTATATAAATACATACATCTATGTATATATGTGTGTATAAGTATATGTATATATGTATATATATGTATATGTGTGGTTATATTTTTAACTGATGTTCTTAAAAATTCAGAGAGACTGGTATAGATCTATTTCGGGCTTTTTTGCCCTCATCAGCCAGACATACT
>JANHFL010005730.1:22059-69153 GCA_032468155.1 Oxyrhabdium leporinum | reverse complement strand
TCTATCTCTATCTCTATCTCTATCTCTATCTCTATCTCTATCTCTATCTCTATCTCTATCTCTATCTCTATCTATCTCTATCTCTATCTCTATCTATCTATCTATGAGAAATTATTTAGCAATGGAATACCCAAGTCTTATCTTCTACTAAGCAATCATGTTACAATTCAAAGCCAAGGGAAGGCATCCATAACTCCCTCTGCGGGACATTTTCAAACTGGGGAGTGGGGGTAAATTAGGAAGCTTCAGAGTTATGGAAAACAGTGCATTCGAAAAATCCTCACCAGCAGGCTGGGGTCTACAAGGGTATGTAAAAAAAAATCAAGATGGCAGCCACAAGGATACAATCAAAGCGTGCTTTTTGAAGAGCATAGTGGGCAGTGTTTCGATAGCACTGTTGTGGCGGCCATCTTGCTGTTTTGACCATGCCATGTAAGCACACCTGGGTCTACCGCCTCCAATGGTGAAGTCAGCTTAAAAGCACCACCATGATAACAGGTAGTCCTTGACTTACGACCACAATTGAGCCCAAAATTGCTGTTGCTAAGTGAGACACTTAAGTGAGCTTTGCCCCATTTTATGACTTTTCCTGCCACAGTTGTAAAGTGAATCACAGCAGTTCTTGAGTCAATAATATGGTTGTTCGTTTTAAACCTGGCTTCCCCATTGACTTTGCTCGTCAGAAGGTTGCACGTAGGAAACATTACAACCGTCATAAATATGAGTCAGCGGCCAAGCACCTGAATATTGATCCCATGACCGTAGGGAGGCTGCAACAGTCGCAAATGTGAAAAATGGTCTTTGGTCACTTTTTTTCAGTGTTGTTGTACCTTTGAATGGTCACTAAATGAATGTAAGTCAAGGACTATCTGTAATTTAAAAAAAATAAAATAAAAAATCTCCACCCTCCTGAGAACGTTTGAAAGTCGGAAATCTGCAGGGTTCACAGCTCATGTTAAATAGCAACCCAGATTTGGCCAGAACATGAACTGAAAGTGCCTTCTGTACGGGGAAAGGACCCCGCGTCTCTCCCAATCCTTAAGCCTATGGGTGCCAAAACCAGATGAAATGGACAGTCCTTAAGGGACATTTTTGAACAGCGTGAATGCACTCTGCTCCCAGGGGATGGATTTATTTTTATTTTATTTTTTTTAACCCATCATCCTCAGGCTTTGGCTCAACAATTTTTGGCCTTCTAAATATATTTCAGAGGAGCAATTGCGTTAAATACAGGCCAAGTTACTTCTGAGTGAGCATGCCTAGAACCGCGCTGCACAATTCAGCTGCCAAGGCCCTCGTAAGTCAATGCAAAGCAATCAGAACTGAAACAGGAGCCTGATGTGTTTATATTTCAGTGTACTACATGACTATCAGCTAAGTTAAATTTTAATAAACTGATGAGGGGTAAATAAATGGCAGGTGCCTGCTTCCCAGTACATTTTGTTCTCACTGGCCAGAAGGCTGGAAGAGAGCTTATTTCTTCTTGGAATGAAAATAAAAAAGCATGTGTGCTTTTATTTGCAGAGATAAAAAAGGGGAAAGCACATTTAGCTTCACAACAATAAAGGGGAAAAAACAGAGTAGTCCAACAAGTGGAACTCAGCCCTTGCAACTTTTCTAAAACAGCAGTTGTGATTTTAATTGGGAGAGTCTGAGGAGGGATCCCTTCAAAACTTCTAACTTAGCACTGTACTTCACCCTTTATTTCCTTTGTGTTAGTGGTGCACAATATATTCAGCTCTCTCTAAAGACCAGTTTCAATGCTCTTTTACAAACAGCACCCTCAGGGAACCAGGTTGCATGACAACAGCATGAGGTCACAATTTCCCATCTCCCCGGGATTTATATTTATAGATTATTTTCTGGCCCATGTGGTTACCTCCCCACACATTTTCCAACCCCATCCTCACTTCTAGTACGTTTTGTCTTTGTTCGCATTCAGTGCAGAGAGCAGGCTGTGTCATCTACTTCTGGGGCTGGTGTAAATCTAATTATTTTTTTAGAATTATACCTGAATGTGAGCTGTTATAAACAGCTATACAAGCAATCACCACTATAATAAAAGAAACACCATAAAAGTACACTGAAACATCCATAATATATATGTTAATATAACCTGGGGCGTTATGTCATCTTTCATAGGTTCTCTGAAACAATTCCAGGTTTCAATACTTATGGAAAGCTAACAATGGGTAGGGGAATCCTCTGGGTTGGTGAAAAAATCAAATGATTGTCATTGTCCAGATGATTGAAGCTCCATTTCTTGTTCGATATCAATAGACATCGATAGACAGATATCGATAGATATAGAAGACCAATTTGATTTCCAGCAAAAGGTACAAGTGTTCCTACTAAGAGGCAGCAGAGAAATTCTCCCCTCCCCTCCATGTCCCACCCAAGTGAAGAACACTTTTGGCTTCATTGAGATTTGGTTTCACTTCGTGATAAGCCAATGAGATTGCCTGGATCTAACAAACCAAACCCCCATTGGTTGCTGCGATCCATACAGACTACAGAGTTGGAAGAGACTTTGGAGGTCTTCTAGTCCAACCCTCTGCTCAAGCAGGAGGCCCGACACCATTCTGGACAAATAGCTGTCCAATTTCTTCTTAAAAACTTTCATGCACTCTTGATCAAAAACATCCCTCTGATACTTCACGCATTCATGACATTACACATCAATAGCCCTCCGTTTGAGAATCAACAAACAGCAATGTTTTGAGCAAAGCCTCGTTCTGTTTACACGGCATAGTGATGCTTGTTTTCTGGTGAGTTTCCATAAGAGAGTATTCCCCAAGTACTAGCAGCCATTACAGCCTAATGATCCAGGCTCACTATATGGTATGTTTTCCTATTCAATGTGCTCCGTTTCATTATCATCGAGCCTGCTTTTGAATTGCATTGCATTTAAAATTTAGAATGCTGTTGCACAAATTCCCCCCGCCTTACTTTTCTTCATTTGCCAGCTCGCTTGCTGTCCAAAAAGCTCAAGTCAAATTTTGCTTCACGAGGCCATCCAAAGCAAAATTTAGCAAGGAACAAAGGCCATCGCTCAGCTGAAGATGGTTGGCAAGAGGAGATTCTTTGGAATTTTATGAGACAGCACCCAAATGCCAATCAGGAACTCCAACATGTTCAAGCAGACTTTTCTGAATTGCCCAAGGATGGCATCAGGGTAACCCCAGATTGACTACAGTGTTCCCAACCACAATTGGGACTGAAATTTCCATCTTAAGTCCTTGTGGTGGAAAGTCAAGTTGGACTCAACTTTGTATCAGTTTTTACAGCAATCGTGACGTGAATCACAGAATCATTAAAGTAAATCCAGCTTCTTTAGTGGGTGCTTGTGCTGGAAATTGGCAAAAAAAGCTCACAAGTCACGATCACACGCAGTATCTTGTCATAAATGCAAGCAGGTTTTCCAAGAGTCCGTATTGCAATCATGTGACCACAAGGGTGGTGTGACAGTTATAAGTCACTTTTCCCAAGGCTGTTTTAACTTTGAACCATTGTTTATAAGTCAAAGTCTACCTGTAATGTAGAGAGTTCAATTATGGCAAGCTGACAGCAGTGGTTTACTCTGGGGAAGACTCTCTATGTCATGTCCTTTTTTTTGCTTAAGAGTTAACATACGAAAGAGGAACAAAAGGGTTATCTTTGCTCAGCACAGGCCCCCTTTGTATCGGTTGCAAAAACCTGAGAGTGGTCTGTTAAATTTTTCCTTCCTTTGACAAAACAGTTTCCCCTTTTCTCCTTCAATGTTAAGAATGATAGAGAATGTCAGAATATTTGCATATGGCTTCCCTATGCATCCTTCCCTAGAATGAATGATGGGGTATTCTTGATTGGATTCTCATTCTTTAAAAGGGGTGGATGTAGCTTGTTGATTGTGCCTCAAAAGAAGGGAATAACTTTCAGAAGAGAGAGAACCAGAGAGTGGTTGGGGTATTTAAATCAGCCTTTCCTCTTTTGTTACCTTCCAAATGTTTTCAGTTACAATTCTCCTGAGCTCTAGCCATTATGGACAAGAGCCAAGGATGGTGGGAACTGCAATCCAAAATGTCCAGGGATCAGTAAATTAGAGAAGGATGGCCAAGGCTGCAACAAAACCAAGAAGCCTTCTTGTATAGTACTTTAAAAAAAAACAAAAAAAAAAACTACCCAAAGACATAAATTATCCGTCCCAAATATGACCTCGATGGTTTCCTAGCTGGCATGAGCAATGGGGATTAGAGAAAGTTGACGTGCAATTTAGTTGTGGATGGTGGCTGTGGGTGTAAAATCCCTTGGATGCAGTGTGTTATAATTTGTATCCTGGGTAGCATGGTAGATAGCTAACAAGTAATGGGATAGATAAGAATTGCAAATGGATAATTCAACTAGACTTAAATATATCTAAAATAAGTACCCCAATTCTTGATAATCCATCAGACAATTAGTTCAACAATACTGAATTAATTAGCATCTGCACTCACATAGGATCCAACCATATTCAGCATCCCTTTAAGGATGGGAGATGAATGAATTCTTCTACAAAGGAGTATGTTTCCTCCAGAAGTTCCATTCATATGGGCCTCAATAGTGATACCGTAATTCTCTATGACAATTAATTCAGCATTGCTCAATAACTGAATGTTATTAATGACAAAGTAGAGTTAATACTGAACTTTTTTTGAAGGTTTTTAATTCAGTATTTTTCAAACTTGGCTGCTTTAAGATGTGTGGACTTCAACTCGCAGAATTTTGCTGGTGGAGGAATTCTGGGAATTGAAGTCTCTGTTATCTTAAAGTTGCCAAGTTTGAAAAACACTGGTCTATCATTTGCTGGATCTTTCATTTGCCTTTGGCTTCATTGTCTCCCTTCTACGGCCTCTGTTGCTGAAGATAACACTTGATGATCTGATAAAATACTGTAATTTGCATTCCACAGCCTGCTTGTGTCAAATGGGCTAAACTTCCAATTAGCTCAAAACACTGGGTTTTTTTTTGTTTTTTTGTTTTTAACTTTTGCTCCTTCTAATCATGTACTCCACTGTTTCATTTTCCTCATAAAAACTGTTCTCACCTTCTCTTCAGAGATCTCAGTTGCACAGCAAAACATGTTTTCTGCCCCTGGGATAAGATTGTGAAAATTTCTCTATGCACAAGCAGCATGAGCTCTGCAGGGTCAAATCAACAACAGGGGAAAGTTATGAGTGTCTCATCCTGCCTTTGGGTGTCCTTCAACCTCTGTAGCCGTTGATGATGGTGGCTCGGACTGGAAGACCTGCAGGAACAGCTTCAAGGAGCAAAGTCTTCATCCTCCAAGTGAGGCAGATTTTCTATGTGTTTATTGTTCACATTTTTGAACCACCCATCTCTCTCAAAGAGGGATTCTGGGTGATCTAATCTAGAAAGCCTTTTTTTTTAAATGAACTTTAAAATATAATTTTCGTAAAAGTCTGACTTTGACATTGATTCCTCTATTACAGAAGCAACAGATATGACAAAGAAAATGGTAATCTAAGAAATTTCTTTTTAAAAAAGAAAGCAACTATGGAACCAAATGCATTTAAAAGAATACAGGCAGCTCTATCAATGATTAATAACAAAGCCTCAATGCGCAAGGGCAGTCTACCACTGAAAAGCAGTTGCTGAGGTCTAGCAACATGGTGAACTTGTTGTCAGACTTCCCTCAGAAATATATGGTTGCCCAGTATTGGAAACATGAGACTGGAATTGCTGCTGCTTTGATCCAGGAAGATTCATTACTAACAAGAGCAAAAAAGGCCCGTGGGACCTTTCTCTTAAAATAAAAGAGGGAGAGTATAACACTTGATTCTTACATGCATGAATGACAAAAAAAAGGCATCTATATGTATGCATGTGCCTGAGATGCTCAAGTCAAACAGGTTCCCTAAACAAACTTCCATTATCTTTACCGACACATGGAATATTGGAGAACAAGGAAAACGGCGTGGGTTTTTGAGGCACCTATCTTCTCCCCAGTTAGAGGATGATGGGTGCTGAAAGCCAACCACGCAAGCAGGGATTCCCGGCGGGAAAAAAAAGTGGTTCGGCTTCTCTCTCCATCGGCTGCACCCCAAGGAGCCTCCTGTAGAGTTAAGAACATCACGGGGCGCGCCTCCTTTGGAAAACGCCTCTCCTTCCACCAATCCACAGCGACAGGGGAGAAAAGGGGGCGAAATCTTGCCCTCATTTGTTTGCATACAGATGGAGAGGGGGGAAAGGAAGGGAGGAGGAGAAAGGAAGGGAGGAAGGAGGGGAAAGGAAAGGAAAGGAAAGAAGGGGGAGGGGAGGGGAGGGAAGGGAAGGAAGGAAGGAAGGGGAAGGGAAGGGAAGGGAAGGGAGAAAGGAAGCTCTTAAGCAGGCCGCTTGGAGAAGGGAGCGCCTAAGTCGACCTTCCCTCTCCCCGCTGGTGTTAACCTGCGCAGACCCGGCCAGCCATCGCGTTACAAGTCTCTCTCCCTCTTCGGATGCGAAAGAAAACAGGTGGGCGGGACCCCGAGACTTCACATCGGGCCCGAATTCCCTCGTTCCGCGGTGGGGAGAGAGAGAGAGAGAGAGGGGGGAGGCCTTGGAAAGACCTCGCACCAATCAGAAACGGAGAGGCGCGGCTAAAGTCTCCGCCCTCCTACCGGACTATATAAAGAGGCTGAAGTTTCCCCTGCTGGCGACATAGATTGAGGAGTTGCGTGCGCGGTGGGACAAGGTGGGCAGCCGGGCGGGATTGATGCGTCCGGACTTTGGGACGCCTTTGCAAACAGCGGGCGGGCAGGCAGACCGGCCGGCCGACCGACTCGAGGGCAAGCGGAGGAGCGGGAGAAAGCCCGGACCGGAGCGGAGGTTGCAGCCGGGGCTGCTTTTGTTCCGTCGAGCGGACTCCCGCTTCGCGCGTTGTGCAGCCGCCCCATCGGATCGCCGCCTTTGGGGTACGTGCCCGAGGGGGGGCGTCTTCGGGCTTAAACCGCGCGCCAAGAACTGACACGGCCGGGGAAAGAGCTCTTCTCCGTGGAATCGGCCCCGGGTTTCCTCTCTCGCCCTGCCGGCCTTCTCCGCTTTGCACCCGAGCGCTTTGCAGGCAAGGCTGCATTGTCTCGAGTCGGGCGCCGGGAGGGAAGGGTTAAACGGGTGTTCGCGAAGTGCTGATCTTTGTGCTGGCGGAATGTGCCGGAGCGGGAGCTACCTCGCCGGGGCGGAGGGAAAGGGGAGAAGGGAAGAGGGGTGGCGGTTGCCAAAAGGGGTTCGAAGCGGGAGAAGGGCGCTCGGAGCACCGAAGGCCCCCGCCACCCCGTTGGGAAAAGCTGGGTCTCTCTTAAGGAGGGGAAGTGCCGGCCGGGAGAGGCGTGTACGCGAAATAACGTCCCTGACTTGCAGTTTCGTTGTTTTGCACCTATCTATTAAACGTGCGACTTGGGGCTCGCTTGTGGGGGGTTGCATGCAGGCTGAGAAGAGCCGGGAAGGGAACCGCCGAGGAGGAAGCTAAACGAGGAGCCCCAACTCCAGCCTTGCGCGCCTGGCTGAATTTTTATTGCAGCCGCTACGAGCGGCGATCGCCGCCGCCGTCCGTCCTCTCCCACCCCGGCAGCGCCTTGCCCTGCCCTGCCTCTAGGGGGCGTCACCAAATCGAATCGTTGTGTTGGGAGGAACGCGCCTTTGTGAACGGCTGGCCGGCCTAAGCTCGGAAGAGGGCCGAGCGAACAAGTTGGGGCTTCCTTTGCAGCCACGGTACATAGTCCCGTGAGGGGATCGGTGCAGTGAGTTCCATAGGAGACATGACAAAAATTGGGCAGGTGTGTTCACGGGGTTCTGTGAGTAAACGTGTGCATGGTTCTCTTGAGTATATACCCGTTTAAGTTTCCAGTCTACTCGGCGTGCTATAAACGATAGTTGGGAACTCCTGGGGCTGGGTTCACGCCGTTTGCCGAGTCTGAGCAAAACATTTTGCAACTTAAGTGTATTGTGTAAATATTATACACTGAACAGAGTAGACCTATGAAGTTGGAAGGCGCCTTGTTGTCTCCTCCCCCCCCATTCCCCCCCCCCATCTCCCAGTGGGTCATCCTTAGCCATTGTACCCACTTTGGGGCAGGAGAAGGCAACCTGGCTTCTAAGTGTTTCCACCTACTGAGTTAATCAGCAACATGCTGATAAAGATGAATTAAAAACGATTTGGAATTAAACGCAGCAGTGCACTGTGCTTAATTTTAACCTTGGTTTGGGAAGGGTAGGGGGGCTGTAGCATCTTCTGCCGGCGGTTATTGGTGCAATTGGTATGGTGCAAACCCCAAAATTGGTTAGTATAAGAACCTCTGTGTAAGGACATATCTAATAGCAACCATTGTGAAGACTGGAGTGACAGGTTAACTAAAGGACGGTCCAAGGTAAATCCATGTCATTTCCATAGTGGTTTTGCTTTTGATGCATTTATTCCCAGTTAACTGAATCATAGTTACTCACCTTTTCTGAGTCCAGCTAGTATCACTTTAGACCAAAATGTGGTTTGCTGTTCAGATTGTGTCATGCCTCTGTATAAAAGCAGTATTTCTCCAGATTAAATGTCTGAAAGGAGAATAGTAATAGGATGCAAGTTATTCTTGAGGGCTTCTCAAAATCATTCATGCCCTGTGGGAAGTGGGATGTTGAGCTCTGAATGTCTTCTTTGAGCTAAAACATTGGACCAAGAGCCTGATTGTGATTTCCTACTCGTGTTTTCTCGCTGCCACATGGACTGAGGGGGCAGGGAGGAGTCCCTACCATCTGCTGCCACTGTGGACAAGAAAGGCTGGAATTATATGTATGCGTGCCTCTCTTTGCTTCATTGAATTAGCTCTGGCCCAATTGCTTAGAGAAACATCTGCAGCTGTCCAGAGCTGCAGTTACTCTTCAGCTTTCAGAGCCCCATCCTAATCTTAACATGTAGATTCAGAAGCAAAAGTTAAATCCAACTCAGCTATAAAGTCCACTGAATAATTTGGGGGCAGTTGGGCAGACACCCTATGGCCCTTTGAAATTTCCAGGAAAGGTAAAAAAAAAGATTTCCAGGAATCTTTAGCTTGGTATTTTTATCTTGAGAGCTCTTAGATCAAATCTTTGAATAGAGTTAGGGAGGAATTTGGTGTAAAGCACCTGGGAATTGCCTCTCAGTCTGCACCTACAATGTTGTGGTTATCAGATGTGATAGAAATTAGTGAGGTGCAACCTGTATGTGTCTGGAAGATGTCAAGTAAAGCGGGATAGTAGACAATATCAAATAAATGGACTATGCAGGACAGCTTGTTTAGAGGAAGAGAGTTGACCTTGACAGAAAAGAGGGCTGAAGCATTCTTTGAGTGCTGGGAAACATGATATTAAGAAATTGCTAGAGTTAAGGTACCACGCAATCAGACTTTCACGATTCTGATCTCTCAGTGAAATTATACTAAAGTGTAGCTCTGATCTTCCTGTGGAGTTTCTGGTTTGACTCATATGATGAGGCTGACATTGTGACATTCCTCATTGGAAGGTCACATTGCACTGGTGTTGCCTTTGATATATTGGAATTGAGGACAGCTGGCAGGCATTACTTTGTTACCTTCTCCCATCTGAAAAAAAATAATAATAACCTGATCAACTAGTTAGAGCGTCAGCAAGGTAGCTGAATCATTCCTTCTTTCTTTGACTTCCAAGCACCAATTGCTATCAGCAGAGCCTTTAGAATTCATAGCAGTGAGTTGTTATGCCGGCCTTCTAATCTGAACTCTTTGCCTTGCAGTGCCCTGTTTGTGATGGCTGATCACATGATGATGTCAATGAGCCATGGCATGAATGGGATGCAGAACTACCGGATAGGCATGAATGGGATGCAAGGCCCGCCACAACATGGACAGCAGCATGTGCTAAGGACGCTTCCTCCCAACCACCAAATGATGCAGTATGGAGGCCCTGCTATGGATGGAGGAATGAGGCAGAGGCCAGGCATTAATGGACAGATGGGTCACCACCAGATGCCAAGCACAGTGATGTTCAACAATCCAAGTCAACAGCAACAGTATATGGGACCTGTGGGTACCCAGCAGCTTATGGCAAGCATGCACTTGCAGAAACTCAACACTCAGTATCAGGGCCATCCTCTCCTAGGGATGACGGCTGGCCCGGTTGGACCAGGTGCACAGCAATACAGGATGGGCCCGGGTCAGCACCCAGGCATGCAGCATCTGCCCTCCCCTGCTTTCACCTTGAATGTTATGGACACGGATCTTATTGATGAGGAGGTCTTGACGTCTTTGGTTATGGAGCTGGGCTTGGACCGCATTCAGGAGCTGCCAGAACTCTTTCTGGGACAGAATGAGTTTGACTTCTTCTCAGACTTTGTTAACAAACAGCAGCCCAGCGCAATCAGCTGCTGAGCAACTCTGCCTTCGGGAAGCAGGCCTGTTTTTCTCGTGGCCTGACTGTGATACACGCCTGCCTCCAGCATTCTCATTCTCTCCTGTAGATACGTTTCCCAGATCATCCTTGCCTGTTGCTTGAAAAACAATACAGACAATCACCAGAGGCTTTTTATTTTAACTCCCCCCCCCTCTCCTTGCACTGCCTTGCTGCTTCTCACATGGGAGAGTGGCTTTTTCTTGAGCTGTTCGCAGAGAGAGTGGTTGAAAGGCTTCTGCAGATGGGAAACGAATAGCAGTTATAGAACTTCAGCCATTCAGGAAAGAAAGCCCACCCTTTCAAAAACTATTCTGCATTTGGACTACAAACACAATAAGAGGGGTGGGTTTCAA
The DNA here is from genome assembly GCA_032468155.1 of Oxyrhabdium leporinum. Taxonomy (NCBI): domain Eukaryota; kingdom Metazoa; phylum Chordata; class Lepidosauria; order Squamata; family Cyclocoridae; genus Oxyrhabdium; species Oxyrhabdium leporinum. The sequence continues at coordinate 58,390 of JANHFL010005730.1, read as the reverse complement.
AGAGGCTGGGCTCTGCTCTGCTGTATCGTTCTCTGATGGCAGAACAAGCTGTTTCCATAAACCCCTCTCCTTTAGGGGGGTAGCGGTGATGGATTTTTAACCTTTTTCCTGAAACGTGAATGGCTGGGAGACTTTTCACTGTTTCTCCTGCCTTGTTGCCCTTCAGCACTATGAAGTCAGCAACCATCTTTTTTTTTTTACTTGAAAATATCACTGGCCTCAGGTTGGGGTTTTTGGTTCTGTTTTTTTTCCCCCTCTCTTGTAATTGCATTCATTCCTTCGTTTTGTATTGAGCTAGCAGGAGTTTCTGGGGGGATAGCTGGCACATGTGTTCAAATGACAAATCTTCAAGGTTAGGTCACTTCTGATGGGGAAGACCAACTGATTTAACATTTCTGGTTAGGCTGCTACAAACATGAGCTGTAAGCTGCTCTCTAGCTTTTTCTGCCTCTGAAACCAAATAAAATAACTGTAATTCTGTATATTTTTAATTTTTCAAAGGGGAAAAAAAACCTTTGTTGTATTTCTATTTATTTGGAAGGGCTCAAACTATGTTGCCTTCTGAAATTACTGAGAAGGGCTAAACAAGACACTGAAGTGCACGTCCCTCCATATTTTTTTTTGTTACCTCTAATTAAAGAGCAAGAATATTTTGTTTGAATGAAAAAAAAAAGCTTGTTTTGCTCTGGGGGCTTGATCATTTTTAAGTTTTGATTTTGTTTCTAAAAAAATGGTGTGATAGCAATTTTATTTTTATTTTCAAATTCAGAAAGTTCAGTAGAGTGGAGATTTGCTAAGGCCCCTTCTGTTTGCAGGCACACATCACTGTTGATTAATGAAGTGGAAATGTACAGGTGATTTTGTTTTTCTCCAAATAAAAGCTAAACCCTCAAATTTAAGATCCTTGCTTGGGTTTGTGTCTTAATTGAAATATCCATGTGTAAGAAAATGTTCCTGGACTTGCAATTAAGTATGGACAAAAGGTCTAACGTCCTATTTTTTAAAATTGTTCTTCTTTGACCTCCCAGATACCTGCTATTTCTGTAATACATGACATCCTCAAATCCTTAAGAAGCCTTTTGCGGCCTCCTTTTCAATTGCTTCTTGAGATAAGCCTAATTTTGCATGTAGCATTAAACCATGCTTTGCTTAACCATAATTTAACAAGCCATAGGGTGGGTTTGTGCAAAATGGTATCTATAAAGCACCACTGTTGAGTTCAATAGACTAAATCAAACCTAAACAAGCCACAAGCTAAAATACTTCATAGGTGCAGAAGAAGGTATTGAACAGGGGTGTCAAACTCACGTTATCACTGTGGTGTCGCGTGAGGTAGCAAAACTTTTTTGCCCTTTGCTAAACCAAGCGGGGGCGGGGCCAGCACGTGACGCGAGTTTGACACCCCTGGTATAAACTTTTTGACACCCTGAAAGATACTTACAGAGAAGCTATTCAAATTTCCACATGGACTACAATTCCTATTAGTCCGGCTGACGTGTGGTGGGGGTAAAATCCATAACACCTGGAGAGCACCAAGTAGGAAAGACCGGTGTAGGAAACTTGGGGATAGGTGCTCCATATATGTTCTGACTTTGCGCAGCTCATAAAGCAGCATTTGTGGCAATTAAACCTGACTTAGGTGGTTGTGCATATAAACCACAAATGTTACTGCCATTTTAAATGAGAATAGGAAACTGAAGCCATCAGTATATACTAAGATCAGCCTTAAGTTCCCTAATGTGTTGCCTGAAAGTTGAGGTTGAACATATCTGTTGAATGGCAGCTTAGGGGAAACCTATTCACCTATGTCTATTTGATCATAACAGATCATGTTAGTGATGCTTTCCATGATTGCTACCACAATCTTCGTGACTTTCTTACAAATCTAGCTTCTGGTGTCTGATAATGACCAAAACCTTCATCTTTCAGGATGGAAATATTGTTATCAAGTAACTGATAGATTTTTGGAGGCATTGTGGCATTTGTGCTTAGAGTAAACAGCTTTGGCACCATGGCTAATCTTGAAAAAGAGAAAGTCAAACCTGGTTAATCGTTGGATAAGAAATCACCAAAATCACAGGACTTGACTGGGAAATTGGAGGGAAAAATCCTGGGAAAAAGTAGTGGCAAATTACTTACATTCTGTTGCCAAAAACCTTAATGGATGTGCCCCAAACATCACCAAAAGTGAAACTTATTAATGTAGTATAAACTCTGCCACTGTAGTTGCCACTTGTGGTTTATATGGTTTAGTATGATGTGCAAAACCAGTCAGCTGTTGTTTAGTTGTTTACTAAAATTCCTTACAGCATTGACTTTGTGGTTTCCCAAATCCCTGGAGCAAGGTAGACCTGAAAAATTCGGATTCCATGTTTGGGGAGGTGGATTGGTGTTTATAAAGGTTAAATGCATGCTTTAAATTTTTAGAAGCTTCTATTTAAAAAACCCCATTCTTCCCCATCTTAATTTAGCCCCTTAAAACTTCTCGGCCAATGGAAAACTTGGTTTGCTGAGTGTGAAGCCAGATGGTAGTGTTTATTGCTGGCTATATTTTCTTTTGGTAATGAACAGTTGGAACTATTAATCATTGAAAACCTAATGGCACCTGAGAAGGAGTTGATTGCAAAGGAAGAATATTAATATAACTTTAAGGAAACCTGTAGTTAATATCAGGAGGAGTGATCTTGGGATGTTGATGTGGTTTTTAAAACTGCTTACCTGGGCTCAGAAAAAGAAAATTTATCAAAGACCAGATGTGATTTCTGTTGAGTTTGTACATAAAGTTAAGTCAAAACCAAGCAAATTATGTTATGGTATAGTGTGAATGCAGTCCAGCTTTTTAAAACTCTAACCTGGTTGATACAATAAAGTAAGTTCTATATGTTTTGCTTGTTTGCTTTATATATTGTACAAATCTAGCTATTCTGATTTGGAGGTTAGGATTTATGGCTTAGTGTGACGTCTGAAATCAACCAGCCTGGCTTACAATGGTTAACACCAATGACGTCTAAACCTGGATTTCTTTCCATGCAAAAACAGGCACTGTTGCTTGGCTCACATAGAATAATGTTCAAGCTTAAGATGAGCTATAATTTACTTTGCTTGTGTCAATTTTTTTGTTTGTCAAGCAGACTTTAGACTTGAATTTGCTGGGTAAATTTATCCAATTTTGACTTAATTTGATAAAGTAATTAAAGTCCAGCTTACCCTGGCGTATGAAACAGGCCATTGTTCATTGATTAATTTTAGGAGTAAGCCACGGGATCAAAAAGCAGACAGAACCAGATCCTGGTTTCTCCAGGACACAGAATGTTTTTGTTAATGTGTGACTTTGCAATCTCCTTTCTGCCTTAGAAATAATGGCAAGCAACTACACACTGTTTTGTGCTTGGCATCTTCTCTTTGTTGTTGGCTACCAGTCAAGATACACAGACTCCTGCCTGCTGCATAACAACAGGAAACACTAATGACAAAAGGCCACTTCATGTGCTCCTTGGCCTGGAACAATTGCTCATTGAGAAGATTATCTCTGCTCCTCTTTCACATGAACAGAGTCTGAGTTGCTTTAGTTACTGTCAGGTATGCAAACTGGAGCTCTCCTCCAGGCCAAACAGTTTGCTCCCAGATTGATTTCCCATGCTCCATCTCTGCCTGTTTTCACAGTCATCCCTTCAACTCTCTGGAGAGATGCAAAATTGTTGACATAGCAAAAGCTTACTACTAATATGCTTCAGAGTTAGTGCGGGTGGAGGGTAGAAGGAAGATCCATCAATTTCTTTTCTGGATCCAAGCCGTATTGCAAAGCGCAGGTTCAAAGTATTAAGCAGCAGTTTATTGAACTGAGCTTTTTATTGAATAGATCACAATTGTCTAAGTAATAGATAAATGATAGTACTTGAAACCTTCCCCTTCCTGTATAACAGAAACTATAATCCTAAACTGGGCAGATGCTTGTGCTAAGTATCCTTTTTTTTAGCCAAGGTGATTTATCTTGATAGGCACCTCTTTCTTGCTATTTCTTCTGGGCAACTTGGTGGTTTGTCTCTGAATTGCAGAAATTATCGTCTTGTTGGGGGAAAAAAAAAGTTGCCCTATTTATCTACAAGAGATGAGATCATAGCCGGGTCCGTCTGCTTTGCACGCAGAAAGCCACAGAGATCTCTATTATCTCCAGTTAAAGAATCAGGCAGTCAAAGATAGAAGAGACCCTGAAGAATGAGGACCTCAGTATTAGATTATGAAGGCCAAAGAACATGCCCAGCAGCTTACTGGGCAGAAATTCTGTCACTGGCTCTATGCATTTATTATATCCAGTTGTCTTACTTCCATGAGGCATCTGAGGGATCACTATAGAAATAGGGCATTGCTCCGGTTCAGGAGATTTGCTAATGTGTTCTTAACTTCAGTCTGGTTTCAATTCCATCTCCTCAAGCACAAATGAAATCAAATGTCTCCACAGTTGTCCCAAAATCACCCTTTTTAGGACAGTGAGATTACTGTATTCTTTTCAAACTAGCTGGCCATGGTTTTATTTCGCAATGAAACATTATGAAATGTACTGCTTATAGCATATTTGCACTGTCAGCACTTATCGCACATATTGTTCTCTGTCATATACACACACTTGCAAGTGAGATCTACCTAGATTGGAACGCAAGTTATTCCAGGATAACTGGACAATCAGGAAATAATCCCATCTGTCTTAGAAAGCGCACAAGGTTTTGCAAGTTGCATGATTTGTAATCGACACAGCTTTCCAAATGAGTTGCTATGTTGGAAGGCATTTTCTTTTCAGTTGCTCCTAGGGTTCAATCCTTGCTTGGGCAATCTCCTCCAGGTCCCAGCAGAAAAACTGGGAAGAACAAGTCTAGGCAGCCCTAAGGAATACGGTACAAAATTCAGTATGGCTTCAGATTGCCATTTATGATGGAATGAATGCTCGTTCTTCTAATGAGCGTTTCCACCTAGAACTTCTCAAGAGTTCTGTCCATGACATTTGTGTGTGTGTGTGTGTGTGTGCTTTTCTCTCCAGGTCTACAACAGCCTCACAGTTCATTGGACTTCAATATTTAATTTTCAAACCAAGAGATTTGTACTGATATACTGTTGATGACACTTGATCTAAATATGTTCTCTGAAAAAGGGTAAGGAATGGAAACCATAGATTAAAAGTTTGGGCTGGCTGACTGACTGTATAGACACACAACTTTGTTAGCCCTCCCAAATTGTAGTGAACCGAACTCTTCAAAAGTGCTAGGTGGAAAAGCATGTTAGAATAATAGCAAGTAGTAAACAGAAAAGAGCAAAATATATACTGAGTGGATTTATTGCCTCTCATATGTAGGTGACAGTATTCATGGACCAACATTTCCTATCTCAAAATGAGGCGGTTGCTTTGGACCAGAATTCTGATAGATTTGCAAGTAATAATAGTGTAAAGTGTACAATACCATCTAGCTCAACATTATTACATATAATTTAACAGTACTGTAGTTGGTTAACTTGGCCCATTTGAATGAATTACAAATCAGACAGTAATAATGAGAAAAATGCAAACAGATTTTCTGCTTTATAAGAAATACTAGTAAATGCCATTTTAAAATTCAGCTACTTCCACATTCTACTGTTGCTACATGAAATGTCCCAGTGATGACAGCATGAAAACGAAGGAAAATGTTCTTAGGGCAAAGAATAAATGGCTTTATATTCTATTTCAATAATGCACTAGGTAATCACGTTAATGTTAAGAATTGGCCATGTATTTCAAAAGATTACTTTGTCATATACAGCACACCCAAATTGAACAATTTGTATAACATTCTCTTTGGACACAGACTGTACGTGGATTTCTGCTTATAGAAGATCCTCATCTGTAAATTGTAATAATTTCAAAAGATTAAGATGACAGCAGCCATGTAGTAAAACAGTGGGTAATAAAGTTATCAGAACTTAAAATCAAGACTTGCCAAGGATCTCAAATTCTAGTTCCTGTCCACTAGAAAATTTGTCTGTTTAATTTCCAAATGTCTGTATCAATGTAAACAGTCTAGCCGGTATACAAATAACTTCAGCTAAGCAATTTTAAAAATAAAGTGGCCATCTACTTTCCCTCTTGGTATTAAGATTATCAAAAACATTATTAAAGAAGTTTAAATGAGCATCCTAGAAGACAGAAGCAAAGTAACCAAGCTACCTTCAGGCAGGAGACAGTATTCTACAATGTAGGGTCCAGCACTGAGAAGACTGTTGTTTAGCCCACCTTTATTTCATGGGGATGGGGGAGAGGGGGAAGATCCTAAGCAGAACTTCCATGATGTGAAAGGAGGAGCCAATAATTTAGAGAAGTCAATCCATGAAGAAATGGTGACAGTTCTACATTAAACTAAAATGCTTAGCCGTATGTAAGTCATAGATCATGATTGAAAGGCTGTGTAGGTAAGGGGATTGCGAAGGAAATGCACATGACCTTCTTACCCAAACAAGAAGGATTAGTATGTCATGTGAATAGATCAATAGCATGTAACTTCACACATTATGCTTCATCATGATGTAGTTTGGGTTTTACTTTACTACTCAGTCAAATGCAGGTCAGCCAATCATAATTAAGTTAATCACAGGTCACCAGGATGAGTCAATTCAATTAGTTTATTTTTGTTTTATTTTTTTCAATGTATGCCTTGTTTTTCTAACTCTTAAAACTTCAAAAGTGCATGAACCGGGAGATGGAAAAAAGGAACAGAAGGATTTATCTTATCCTGAATTTAAGCCAATGGTCTGTCTAACCCAATTCTGTCAATACAATGTTATAAGAACACAGCTATTTGGTAGTAACTGCAGCAATGAAAGAAGATATCTGTCACAACCTCACAACGCACATTTTGTCATTTATCTTGCATCTTCCCTAGAATGTTAATGTTGGAGAGCAAGCTGCTATACGAGTTGTTCAAGAAATCACAGCTTAGCCTATTATGTTAACATACCTGCAGACTTCCAGGGATATATTTTTTTCTACTCTAGATATTTTAGGATTTGAACATCAATACGAAAAGCTTTACACATTTAGGTATACTAGAAAAGGTATACTAGAAAAGGTATACTAGTAGGGCTGGAAAAGTCCTGGGTACTACATTTTCTTCTAATGAAGAAGTCAGGAGAATGAATAAAAAACATCTTTCACCGAGGAATCCAAAGGTTCCTACATGTTGATGAATCTTACAACACAGAGGAAGATGTGGTTCCAAATATAGAAATACAGCCAGCAATTCTGTTGTATTGCATCAGTGACAATCCAGCAAGAAAAAAAATAAGACAACTGTTCTCTTCCTGTTTTCATTTTAAAGGCCAAAGGAACTTTCACACTGTTCAATCAAGCTTTCATCAGAATATTGACAGCCGTGACTGGAGGCCCAGAACCACAGTGAACAGGCTGCCTAGCAGTTAGGTGGGGAGTTTAATTGGCCACATTAGGAAGATTAAGGAATACCATGTATTTATATACCATAGGGAGCAGATTGGGATGCAAGTAATTCCATTCAATAGTATGGTGCAACAGATAGGAAGAATTTGTTCCTCTAATCAGGATTGGAGCCCCCGCCCCCTTCTATTTTGTACAACCATTTTTGTGAAAGTGTATGCATACATGGCACAAAGTCACAGTATGGTTAGATTTAGCCAGTCTAAGCCATTTCATAAATTCTATTATTCAGGATATTCCGGTTTAGCCATTGAAATACCATAGCTTTTCCTCTGGTCAAAGTAAATAAGAACCATATGGCTTTTCCTCTGATCAGCAAGTAAGCTAGGAGACCTCTATATATTTTTTTTCTTGACTATTCTGGATGATGGGTCAAAAGTGTCCTCTTTGCCTTTAACTAGACTGTACAATCATTTCCTTAACTGTTCTATGTTGACTCCAGTTATGTGGATGTAATGTACTAAGCCATAATGTGGTTTATCTTTGGGCTTATGGCTTAGCAAATATGTGCGAACCAAGCCAATCACAGTTTATAAAATAAACCATGGATAAACCTGTGATTTATGGACCCAATGAATGTTTGCCTTTGGCTAATACCTACAAGTATCATGTCCCAGAACTTAGGTATGAGTTAAAAGGGTAATCTCAAGTTGTCACTAACAATCTGTATCCTGGGTGGTTGGAAATATACATATATTACATTTGTCTTGTACTTTTAGATGTTTGTTCCACCTTCTCTTCAGAAGCTCAAGGTGGCTTTGTAGAACTTTCCATTTCATCTCTACTACAGCAAACACCTTCTGAAGTAGGCTGGGCTGACAGTGAGCAACTGGCTCAAAGTCACTTAGTGAGTTTCCGTGGCTGACAGCAGACCCGGGTTTTCCAAATCCTAACTTAACACTTTGATCTCTAGATCACGCTCTTTCTCACACGAGCCTTTGAAGACAAATCTCATGTGCAAAGACTTGGGAGGACATCAGGGGTGCAGCTCCCATCTCCATAACCAGCCCCTGCTGCTTAATATTCTTAAGAATGCTAACAAGTTGCTCTGCCTAGGCAGAATATGGAAATGTCACAGTGCCTTCCCCAAAAGGCTTTCAGTCCATGATAAGATATAATAGACATGAACAAAAATGGAACAGCTCAATTCTGTCATGGATGGGGGAGGGGGGGGGAAATAACTAGAAATAAATGGTTTCTGTTGTGCCATTGTCTCTTTTCATTTACTAGCCCTGACTCCTCATCTTTCTACCACACATTTCTCTTGCAACATCAAGTGCAGCTGAACTGTAACTCCTCTAGACAGTTAAACAGACTTCGGTTTCAGAGGTCGCAATGCAATAACGAATAGTAAATAATAGATGCTCTAAGCTGCACTTTTAAACTCCGTTTGAAATTCACCTGCATGTTAGGCCACAAAGCTGAGATTCAACCATTTTTTAATTGCAGGAAACCTGTGAACACTTGCTCCAACTGCTGAATAACTGTAATCCTTACAACATAGCTCAGGAGATATTGGCAGGAACATTTTTGTAACAACCAATTCTTCAACTTAGCATTCATCAGAATTGGCTGTGCATTTAACAGGCTGGGTTCCCACTCTGCACTAAGCCATAGTTTAACCACTGTTAAATCACACCAGCAAAAAACAAAAGAACCCTCAAACTGGAGCACATATCTGTGGTTTTAGAAGCCACGATGACTGCAAGGCAGAGGAGTTTGGAAGACAAATTGGACAGTCACTGCAGTTCGTTAAATTCCCTAAAAACATGAATGCCTTTTGTTATCTGAATGCAGCAAATTATAAGCAGCCAGTTTTTTCCACTCTTGATGTGAAACATCCTCGAGTGTATAGGGTTGTTTTTTGGGGATTTTTTTTGCAAGCAATATTATTGTCCCCTGCATTAGCTGCAGCCAGTTCTGGTATATAAATAACCAGGTTCAGGAAAAAGCACTTTCCGCTTAGCTCTCTGAACACTGTAAATCAAGAGCGTTTTGAGTTGAATAACAAAACAACAAAAAAAGGAGAGTCTGCTGTAGCCCTTAAGTTCAAAAGCCTTGTATCTGTGCTCTTTAACAGATGTTGGGGCCTCCATTTGCTACCAGCAGGGCTGTCTTCATTTCATATGCCAGATAGTTTGTGTTTTTCCAAATCTCCTGAACAAAAGCCTTAACCTATTCTTTGAATTTCCAGGGTTATTTGCAATCAGACACAAGATAGTTGTTCAGACATTGTCTTATTTCTGGACAAGGAAGAGCTGGAAACCTAGCCACTTGGTTCCTACATAGCTGATACAGAAGATACTTCTGCTGCAGTTGGACGAGACAATTGCTGTGACTGCTGATCATTAATTTACAGGGTTTACAAATGTGGTTTAGTTTACATTAAACCATAATGTGAATTAATGCAAATGTTATTATCTTCCTGACAGCCCTTGACAGTTAACAGATGTTGCCCTGCGTTATTTTTACATTTAGATTTTTTTTAAATATCACCTACATTTTTAATGGTATCATTGCATTACTGTTTAAACAACTGGATCCATTATACTTATGCAAACTGCCTTGTGAATCATCAGAAAACAGCATATAAGTGAGCTGGATGAATGTGTACACATTTACCTAGAAACAGACTTTGCTATTTATATTTTCTTTTTTAATCCTCTATTTCTTCATCAAAACTACAACCCTAGGTAAATGTAACTGAGAATAAAACTCCACAGAATAGTGAGATAAGAAAACATGCAAGAGATTGTGTTAATGTAAGAAACTATTTTTATTTTGTTAATAACATTTTAAAATTATAAAGCAGAATAGCTAAGATCTCAAAAATTATACTGTTAAAATTTTATTACATTTTAGACTGCCTTTTATGCACACCATTTGTCGATGCACCACAATATGAATAGGCAATTAATTTTCAATAAAAACACCAACCTTTATTAATCATCCATTATGCTCCTGTACCATATGGCTGAATGCAGATTGGTGTCATCCAAATGAATTGGACCACCATCATTCATCATTGCCATTATGCGTGGAATTGGAATTCTACTTCCAACAGAAACCTGAAAATACAAGGACAAGGAAGGCTATAGTAGAACATTTCTGAATACATAACAGAGGACTGCACTATGGATTATTAGATACAATTCTCAGGTCAAATTCTCAAATAAACATTCAGTGCTCTGAGCAGTTCTTCAAACATTTATTTTGGCACTAATATTTATCAAAGACCATAGTCATAAATGTATGGAACGAAACCAGATGTCCTTGATGATGAAATACAATTTTGGCAATGAGAAGATAAGAGGGAATACCAAAGTGAATGTCACACCTCAGCGCTAAGATTCCCAGACCACAGTTTTGAATCAAAACTGGTAGCGTTCACACAGTAATGTTCAGGACTTAATATATAATTGTGGTTTACTCCCATTTCACACAACACATTAAATCATAAATAGTCCACATGGAATTGGTTTGCACTACAGTTAATACATTACCCAGAGTACTGCACGATTTAGCTGGGTTAAAATTACCGTTGGATAAATATACACTTTCATACAAATATGCATTCTAGTTAGCTTGCAGTTCAGTATGTCATGTGACCTTAGCCAATGATTATAGAGCTGCAGTGGTCCAAAGGTTATTAGAGTCCAGCTTCTATCTGGTCAGTAGCTATGATAATTGGATACTGGACTCTAGCAACATCGAGAAGGCTAGAGGAATCCCATCCTTGGTTGAATAACACATTTGAAACCCTAACATTTGAAATCTGTATTAGACACACTCAGAATCAATCTAACTCACTGAATTCACTGGGGTGACTTCTTAGTAAACCATACCAGGGCTTGCAGTATTACCAGGCCAGATTAGTTGGGAAGCAACATTTTTGACAGTGTAGACAATTTTGATCATTAATACATTTAAATTGCAGATAGTAAACAATGCTACAAAAGAAGTAGAGATAAAACTGCTGCAGTCCAAGCATGCCTCACCTAAAAACAATTCTTTCAGAATGATGCAATTTACTCAATTACTGAGAGCAAATAAGAGATCATTGTTGCTGCATCAATAGACCAGCAATGTATCCTTTCTACATCAAACCACGTAATTGAAGATTTAACAATTAATGAATTGACTCATATGCCTTCAAATCAGATGACAGGGCTTGTTTATCCTCACTTATAGCTTACCTCATCTTGAATGATCTGGGCTATTTATAATCTAAAGCAACCTCATAAAACCAATAAATTATTGCTCAAATACTAAGGTAATCTAATAAATGAAAAGAACAATAGATTTACATATCCTGCTCAACAAAGATACCCTTTATTTGATTTTGGCTTAGGGCAATGTGTGAATCCAGCTACTGCAATTTAGAATCCACATTTGATGGTTTTTGAATAATGTGCAAAACAAACCCCCATGGTTGTTCAACAAATTCTGCTTAAAGCAAACTTTGGCTTCATACCTCATGTAAAAAAAAAGCAATGTTTGCTTAACCTCATTCATCCAAAGCCAGGGGTCTTAACAACCTTTCTGAATTGTTAGCTTTCAGGAACATCTATAAGAAAGGGTTTTGTTTTATGGGCAAAGGTCATCTGTTCCCTTAAAGAACAGGTATAAGACACAAGGACTATTTCCTTGTCTCTGCATTTTACAATAGGAAAAAAACTCACATAGAAAGTGCTGTTGCTATATAATGTTTTGGCCAAACCTTCAAATAAATATATTTTTAAAAAGACACTTTTCTCATATAATATGTACTCAGCACACAGATATGAACCAAGAAAAAATTTAGGCTGAACTCTGGAGTTACAAAGGGCTGTAATGGAGCAGTAGCTGGATCTGCTATGGTATTACAAACTTCTTAGTAGAAGTAGAAAACTGAAAGTTGAGTTTGTTCATTTGTGGCTTGTGGGTAGAGGTTTGCAGAGCAAACGTGTGATTGGCACATGCGCTCGACCAGCTCCTGCTGTTCTGCAACTTGAACAGCAGATAAACAAAGAAAGCCTGAAGTTTCAACATAACCTTAAGAATACTTGGCTAAGAATATTTATATAAACCTTGCACAATTTAAAACATTTACTGTGCACTGATGCCACCTGGTGTCTGATATTTTCCAGACACTTCCCTGAACCTTAGGGATTTATGAGATCTCTACCCTCCAATTGGGAGTTTTGATATTCAACTTCTAACCTTTACCAGTTAACACTATTATTTCTTTATGATTAATTGATTAGCTGGGATGGGCTCAAATGTAGAAAACTCCAGGATTAAATCAGAATGTATCAATAGTGTTATTGATTTTAAATTGATTATTCTGTCAGAATTTGCTTCAGACATGGTTTAATGAACAACTCATTATAGGCTGGTTCATTTTAATTATTTTGTGTCTATCAAATTTCTATACCACCTATTATACTTGCACGCCTCTGGGCAATTTACAGATAAAACTTTAGAATGATAAAAAAGCTAACATTAAAAACAAAGTTAAAAGGAACAATTGCAAAGTTAAAAGGCAGAAGGAGCCCATCATATATAACATTAAGCTATAAATCTTGTTTACAACCATGTGACCTAGTTCATTAAATATACTTAGTCTTACTATATACTGTAACTTCTTTGGTTTTAGCTTAGCGAGTTGCTGGGTTTTGTGGTTTAGCAAACCTGTCTGCAAATAAGAATACTTTAAATTGACATGTGACCATGTCACATTATGCTATATTAATCTAAACAAGCCACTGTAGTATGGCTTTCTTTGATGTGTGAATCCGTATTAAATACTGACCTTCTGCCAGCACAGCACTCTAGCTTTCCTTGTTTGTTGTTAAGACACAGAAAATATGTGAGATCGTATTTGGCATGATCTCTCCATGAACAGTCTCTATTCAGCTTGCCACCCACCACAATTCAGATAATTGAGCTAAGCGAGAAAATGATCTAACAGAGCCTAGATCCTAGAGGATGTAAAGAAAACCAGCATTTTGAACAGAGTATAGCCCTTAACTGAAAACATTAACACTGTTTTTATATTCAACATTATTCAAGATGGACCGTCCACACAAATATTCTGCATGAGAATCGGTCCCCAATCTTGTCCTTCAAGTCTTCCCATGGTGCACCCAACCTTACTGTCATTGAGTTCATCCATCCATCTTTGTTCTTGGTATAAATTAAGTGTGTCTGTGTGCCTTCAAATCAGTGCTGACTCCTGGTGGCTGCCTGGACAGTTTTCTTGGCAAGATTTAAGAAGTGGTTTGCCCTTGCAGTCTTCCTAGAGCTGAAAAAGAGTGACTGGCCCAAAGTCACCCAGATGGCTTTATGCCTAAAGTGGGATTTTTTTCCCCATTCTGCCTTTATTATTTTTATAAATAACTGAAGATGGTGAACACACTTCATCTTCCTGCCTCCTATTTTCCCCACAATGAGCCTGTGAGGTGGTGGGGTTGAGTGACTGGCCCAAAATCACCCAGCTGGCTTTCACACCTAAGGTAGGACTAGAACTCACCCTCTCCTGGTTTCTGGCTTTCCTGCCTATGGTAGAACTAGAAATCACACTCTCCTGGTTTCCAGCCTGATGCTTTAACCATTAGGCTGCTGGTAATGGTATTCAATATTATTGGGCTGTCCCCTTTTGACCCATTTCCAAGGATAGTTTTTACAATGGGCATTTTTACACCACGTTGGCTAATGACTGGCAGCCCAGAGACCCACAATCCTGCAGCTGCTGCCATCTGATGGTTGCCCCAAATTTTTCAATTTGGTCTTTAATCCCCACGTACCTGCAAAATAGGCCACCGACCTCAAGGCGTTAACCTCTAGTAAGCCTTCGCAGAATAACATTCACGATGTAATCCTACGATCACATACCTGCAAGCCCGGCCGACTGAATTCGGTAGCGTTGTTACCGATACATCGGTTATTTCGCTTTAATCCGAGTCACCTTTACCGAAGAGTCAATCCCCATTTAATTCAACGGAACTGGCGACGGGTGTACATTGTCGCCAGCATTCCACCTGCAACCTGACGGCCGAAAGCGGTTCAGGGACAGAGGGAGCCGATGCCACGCCGTTATCCCTTGGGAGTCATCACAGCGACCACCGCGGCCTCCTTTAAACAGCAACAACACCGAGCCACCCCCGGTTGCCATGGCACCGGGCCTCGATTTGAGATAACGGCGGTTGAAACCAAGTCACTGGGCATTCGCAGCCAGGGCGCATGCGTACAGCCCTTTTGCTTTCTCTCGGCTCGCCCAACCAGCTACCGCTTCCTCGAGTGAGGCCAGGGAGAAAACGGAGGCGGGCTGTCTTGTTTAGGCTTCTACTGTGCGCCTGCGTGAGAAAGTGGGAAGAGAGTGGAGAGAGAGAGAGAGAGACAGAGGGAGAGAGAGAAAAGGCCGGGCCTGCCTGATGCGCGTGCGCAGTTGTGGAGGCGTCGGCAGGGTCTAGGTTTGACAGATAAATAGGATATTTTCTCCTTCTCGGTTGGGGTTGTTTTCTTGTTGTGTTTTCTGGGTTTTTCCCCCCCCTCTTCTGAGGCTTTAGAGATAACTATGTCGTACGGACAGTTAGAGACTTATCGGCCTGGGGGGCTTCCGGCTCGAAATTTCAGCACCATTATCCAGACCTGCAGCACCAACATACAACGCCTGGCACAATGCAGTGAGTGATGCTTTTGATCTCTTTGACCCACAGAATTCCCACCATCTCCTGGATTATCCCTCCCTCCAAAACAAAAATCTTTCCTTTAGAAATGTTCCCGTTTCTTACCACCACCCCCCTTTTCCATCTCGCTAACCTCTTTATTTTAAATCATTTGTACCGCGCGTTTTTATTTGTAAAATCCAGCAATCTCCTAACGTTTAAAGGAAGTGTATCTATTTAAAATATTAAATACTGAACCTTACGAATTGGGATCAGAAATATCGTAGCAAGCAGTTCCAAAGTCTCGGAGTCTAGGCACGGTCCCTATTTGCATGCAACGTTTTGGAAGACTGTCCTCATTAATACTAATACTGATAATAATAAACTGAACATTTAAAAATGTATCACAAATATCAACCATATTTGTGTTAAATGTTCAGTTGACTTGAGTTTCACGTTTCATAAATAAAAATGATAATAATGGTAATAATGGTGTTACTCTATCCCCATTTTTGCCTACTGATTGTTCTCTACAGTAGATCAGGGTATTTGAGAAAGTTGTCTATAGTTTTCGTGTGATAGAGATGGTGGTGATGTAAATATTTAAGCAAGTCAAATATTTTTAAACAGAAAAAAATAACACACTAAATCTACATCTACACCAAGACTACTCCCATCAACATTGACAGGGCAAGTCACTAGAATATAAATTAAGAGCAGACCCCACTCCCTTCCAGCATTGATGATGTGATCTAGTTTGGGTAATGGAAAGTCTGCTCCCACCTCCTATTTTCCCCACAACAACTCCTGTAAGGTACACAGGACAGAGAAAGAGTGATTGGCATAAAGTCATCCAGCTGGCTTTCATGCCCAAGACACTACTGGAACTCGGGGTTCGCCATTTTCTTGCCAACAAACTCAACAAACTCAATACTACACAGAACTTTTTCTGTGCAAAGATATCCAGACTCTTTGCATAGCATTACAAGGAGGGGTCAGCAATATGGGTAAATCTTAAGTTAAGTCATAGCCCCTTGTTCCATTTTGGGCTTGTAGCTGGCAACTAAGACCACAAAAATGTTCAGGGAATAGATCCATAACTTTTCCCATGAGACCAATTCACGCCCACATTTAATATGAGAGATGATCTCCTACTGGCACAGCCTGCAGCCTGCTGAGGAATCAACATAGGCTTGAATTGTTCTGTTTGTGCAGGCTTTAGAGATCAATGGACTGAAGCTTCGTATGCAACATAACTAGGCTTCAATGTGCCTGCAGCTGGACTGAGCTTTCATTTTAAGTTTGTAAGTTGGATAGTTGGCTTCTTCATCACAGAGTGTCTTCATTTTTGTGGGGATCTAATCTCCAACAGATCTTCTGAAATCCACATTATTGACTAGGATTGGAATCAATACTTTTAAAGCACATTTACAGAATGCTTGTAGATATCTGCCCAAAAATAATCCCACAAGTTTCTTTTTTCAATAAGCGGGTTGTTTTTTTTTTAGTAATAAGAGATATTAGTGTCTGTGCTTACTGACTAGCGATCTCACTGGCACTTCTTTGATGGCATTTTTTTTATTTAGCCTCTTCTCACATCAACATATTTAAACAATAATTTGTAAATAGATGAAATAATTTTGATAGCAGCCTTCCCCGTGACTTAGGGAGAAATATGTTGATGTTACTATAATTGCTGTTCCTAAAAAGTGCCCAGAGTAATATGAATTAGATGAACTGCTGTTCCCCCAAAGTATCCAGAATAGCATGAGTCAGGCACAAAAAATTCTTTCCAGTTTCACTTTAATGGACAAGTACTCTAAACAATCCCTGTTCTGTTGACTGTCAGGAGTTTTAGTGGATTGTTTTTTGTTTTGGTTTCTCGTTTTATAACTGGAAAATTATAGCCTCCTCTGAGCATGTGATTCAATGGTGCCAGTTAGCATCTTGATAGTCTGATTTTATTTAAGCCTTTTTGTGGGCTAAATCCATCTTTTCATTGTTGTAACTTTGTTGAGACAAGTTGTGAACACTGGAATCATTTATACATTACTTATCACTCTTATAACATGACTGTTAATTTCTGACTTTAAGTCAGGTTTATAATTTTCACATTTGTTGTGAATGGGTCCATTATTCAATAGGGACTGAATAAAACAGCTACATATCTGTTTTGGGACTAGAAAAGCTGCAAAGATAGGTAAATAATGTCAGTGCAGATGAGGGATATGTAGCTATTACTTTGGAACTGACAATTCCACTTATTTGTTCAATCCCTCTATCCTTCCCAAATGTCTTTAAGATCACTGTGTCTGATTGGTTTATTATTTGTGTCCTGCAAGTAAAAGAAAATCAATTTTTTTGAGCCTAGCTTGATTTCTGATGACTTCATCGTCATTGACAAAGCGTTTGCAGGAGGAGAGGTAGGATTATAAGAATCTAGAATTTGAAGTGACAGTCTGTTGTTTAAGGCAGCCAAGTGTAATAACTTTCTTCATCGTTGTGGTTTATGGCTGTAGTCTCTGAGTGTAATAACCCACTTGAATTACTCATAGATTTTGTAATATAATTACAAAGACTTTATAAAAATAATTTACACTCTCTCATTTTCTCATAATTCAGTGGGGAACATACAGGTAGTTCTTGACTTACAACAGTTCATTTAGTGGTCATTCAAAGTTACAATGGCACTGAAAAGGATTTATGAACATTGTCACATGACTTTTGCAGCATCCCCATGGTCATGTAATCACCTGACTCGTATTTATGAGTTGCAATGTCTGAGTCATGTGATCACCTTTTGCAACATTCTGACAAGCAAAGTCACTTAACGATTCACTTAACAACCGTGTTAATAACTGCAGTGATTCACTTAACAACTGTGGCAAGAAAGGTCGTAAAATGGGTCAATATTCACTTAACAGATGTGTCGTTTAGCAACACAAATTTGGAGCTCAATTGTGATTGTAAGTTGAGGATTACCTGTACATGCCAAATGACAATTTGTTTTTGTTTTTTACAGCTTCTCAAATAAATAATTTGATGAATCAGTTGGGAACCAAGCAGGATTCAACCAAATTGCAGGAAAACTTGTAAGTGTGATCTGAGTAGCATTTTAAAGTATGCAGGGTTTGAGGGCTAATCAGATACTCAGGTTCATTTTAGATATCTTAACTTTGAGGTCTAACAAATTCATAGACTAGAATAATTTAATACTGTAAATAATTTCCAACACAATGGGTTAATAAAAAATATGATTTGTGGGTAGCTTAGCTTCTGTTTTATGAATATGAACAAGGTAGAGAAAAAGAGAAGATCCATAGATAAGAACAGGAACTGGATAACTTTGTATAATAGCATTACAAGATATGGAAAGTTCTAACTGATTTTTCACAATACTGTGTGGATTTTAAAATGCGCAAGTTCTAGAAATTAAGCACACAAAAAATATCATATGAACAAAATCCCTTGTTACAAGAGCCAGAAGGAAATCAGATTCCAATTTTCCCCAAGAGCTGATTTTTTAAAAAAAAGAATTAAATACCAGAAAGCAAGAAACTAGAGAATAAAGAAAGTGACATAGGATAGCTTCTCAAGCCACTGTTTATGAGCAGAATCTGTAAAACTCCTGTTCCATCTGTTCATAATGGAGTTACAGCAATTCTAAGAATAGGCTTGGACATAAGCTTTAAATAACTTTCACATTCAAAGCATTTTTTTTCATCACTGAATAACAAGGAGTTCTGGGGGGGGGGTTGTTTGTTTTGTTTTGGAGTGCTGTTTTAAGTCAGACTGACTGGAGACACTGAATCCAATCTTTAAACAATTGTCAAGTAGGGGAGAAATGCTCAAGAAACAACTCTGAACGAAAACCAAACTGTTAAATTCGATGGACTGGGTTTTGAAAGCAGGATGGATATCTAAATTAGTTCTTTTAATATGAAAAACAAAGTTTGACCAATCTTGGATTGGGCAAGGAGAAGAGTTTGAATCAATAATTAAATAATCCAGTTCAAATCACCATTCAAATGGATGGCAGTATAAAGTTAAAAGGAATTGGAACTAGGACACATCCTTGCCAGAATGAAACTGAAATGCGTTTTTGTTCCTAGACAACAGTTGCAACATACAGCAAACCGGCTTGCCAAAGAGACGAATGAATACCTGAAGGAGCTAGGCTCCCTTCCACTGCCCTTATCTACTTCAGAACAGGTTTGTGGATTTATCTGTGGTTTTCATGTATTGGGAGAAAACTGAACAGATTTGCTGATCACATTAAACCATTGCTTTTTAATCATGGTTTAAAATAATAATGTTTGAGTTTGCAAAACATAACAAGCCTAAACCAAGCATAACACATTACAACTTAGCGTGGTGATGTGTGAACCATGCCTTAATGTTATACTCAATCATCAGGAATGGCAATAGTTCCTTTACACGGTGGTATGGATCTGGGGCAGAGGGCATTCATAGACTTATTTACATATTTTGCATATGCTAGTTCTCAGTGTGAATAAGGTATAGTGTTTTGGAGATGAGGAATAATTTCTCATTCCATCCGCAGTAATAATGGAGATTAATAGTATGCACATATAGTTGACAAATGAATTTTCAGTCCCTGCTGGTGTATGAAATAGGTGTAAATCACCCTTTCACTCTGGTTTGCTGGAAGTGTTGGACCTCCGCTTCTCCTATTGTTGCAATTATTATGTTGCTCAAAGCAGCATATGCAAACCTCTTCTTCCATTTTATCCTCGGAATATGAATATTTTATCCCCAGCAACCCCTCTTGGGAGTAAGAGGTTGGGCTGAGAGGGACTGAACCAGTCATTCCCCAAGTTTTCATTGTTGTGAATGGATGTTAGTCTGAGCCCACACCCTAAACTTTACATTGATTCTCCAAATTCCCGGTCATGGCTGAATATAAAATCTTATTTAAAAAAAAATAAAACAATGGATAAATGTGGTCTGAATCAGTCAGAATAACAAAGTTGGAAGTGGCCTTCTAGTGGAGATCTTCTAGTCCAACCCCTTCCTCGAGCAGTAGACCTTATACCATTCTGGACAAATAGTTGTCCAATCTCTTCTTAAAAGCCACGTATATTGAAAGCTGTGTAAATATTCAATAAGAGCTAAGAAATAAAGTATGAATATTTATTTGAAGCTGGTGAATTTGCTGTTACAATCACAGATAAAATTCTTCTTTTCTAGCGCCAGCAGAAACTTCAGAAGGAGCGTTTAATGAATGACTTTTCTGCAGTCTTAAACAATTTTCAGGCAGCGCAGAGAAGAGTCTCCGAGAAAGAAAAGGAAACTGTTGCCAGGGCAAGAGCTGGCTCTCGTTTCTCTGTAAGTTGTTATTCCACAAAAGAATAATTTAGTTGTTGCTTTAAAGGAAAAATTGATGGCAAAAACCTGACGGTTTTTATGTCCCTATTTTCCAGCTTCACATCCACCCTGTTTATTGTAAAGTCATGCTATAAGTGGTTCTTAACAAGGAAAGTTCTGAAAAAAATCTGGCTTTATACCGTATATGTTCCGAAACCCATTTGGAAAAAAATAAGTAAAGGTGGTTGCTTTGCACTTTTGAGTGAATTCCTTTCTACAGTATTATCTTCTTGTCCTTGTCTCTGTCAGGACAGTAGCTAGGATGTGAGGGCAATCTGGATGCAACATTTGTCATCCTATTGATTGCCACAGTTGCTGAGTGGTCCTCCTCCTGCCTCATTATCCATGGGCATCCCTCCTGAAGCAGGCACTTGCTAGAAGTGGACGACCATCCCAGATAGGAGGAGAGTTCCAGTCTTTGGTTAAGGACATACAATAGCTGCACTCCCCTATTAGAACCTCCAAACAAGTTCAAGAACCATACATAGGACAGTAGCTATCTTTCAGTCTTCTCACAACACAGCTGTTGTACAATACTATGCCAACCTTATGTAATTTGGATGGGGAAAATGAAAGTTCAGTTGTTACTTGAGGCGAGGGACCAATGATGTCCAACTGATGTCCATATTGATGAATAGAAAAAAATACTACAAGTCTTCAGAGCAATGACCTTGAATTGGATAATTTCTTACACACACACACACACACCCCACGTCTGGCACCCAGCACATTAATTTAGATAGACTGAGTGATTCAAAGGGGAACAGGAATAATTATCATACTGTTGCAGACATAGTGACTTGGGAAGATATTTGTCCCTTCCTGTTTAGTTCAATTCCATTTCAGTTGTTCAATTTTATTAACCACCTCTCTTGGTTAATTAGTACTCTTTTAAATGAAAGAACTAATTTTGCCTTGGATATGTCTGCCAAATCCATGACTTGTAAAAAAAAATGCACCTGTTGTTAATTAGGCCAGAAAGGATCTAACTGCTGCATCATAATCCTCTCAGTGTAAATTTTTGGCTGATCTATAATTGCTTCTTTCCAGGGAGATGAGAGACGCAGGGAAGAGCAGTTGGTCTCATTTGACAGGTAGTACTGCTTTCTGATATCTATTACCTTGTTTCTTCAGTTACAATAACATTCCTAATCCACATTCAATTTGAAAATAAATCCGATATGCCTTCATCACAGGTTGCTCTTATGACACACAACTTTTATTCAGAAATAGTGGCTCAGTTCAGATACTGGAGCCAAATCATTGTTCAGCAGGATGTTCCTCAGGCTTAGTACTCTTTCTCTTGTGCACTCCTGATTTCCTTATTGACACCCTGATTAGTAGACAATATAGCTCTAAATACCACTAAATATTTTCCACAGCTAAGGAATGTATATAAGTGAATCCAAAAATTATTTGAGTAGCCTTTTCCTGATCTCCTGGGGACAGCAAGAAGAGTGAATTGTCCATTCTTTTTTCCTTCAGCAATGAAGAATGGGATCAGATGCAGGCTCAGGAAGAAGACGTAGCTATAACAGAACAAGATCTTGAGTTAATCAAGGAGAGGGAAACTGCCATTAGGCAATTGGAGGTAAGTAGTTGATAGATTTATCCAGATGCAATGTTTTTAAAAAAATACACATTGAAGAGGCCAAAGGCCTCTTTTTGTCAAAAGCCATGCTGTGCTCTTCATTTGCACTTTGTGATATTTGTCTAATACTGTGCAGCGTGCCTTTTTGGTCTGATGACCACTGTTGGACTTTTGAGAACATTTTGGAGAATGATTGGCATGGCCAGCCTTGTCCATTTGTAAAATGATTGCCATGAGAAACATGTCTAGGTAGAAAGCCTCCATTTACCTTAATACAAACTGCCATCTCTTTCAGTTTTGCCTTCTGTAGGATGTTTCGTGCTGTATCTATTTTCTAGGCAAATGAACACAATTCAAGATAAGGATCTAGACTAGAGCTACCCATCACTATGGTTTTTATTAGAAAATGTAGAGGGCTAAAGGCATTCATGGAAATTAAGTAGTTGCCTAAGGCTGGCCTTTTACATTGCAGTATGCCAATTTTTCATATTTTTTTACAAAACTTAATATCAGGTGGTTCAAGGAATCTGGTAGGCACCAATCACAGAACCTATGAATACATAAATGTCTCGCTGGGGATCTGACTTTTGAACATGACTTTTTTTTCCTTTCAAGGAAATCTTGAATTAGTAACAGTTCCAAATAAGAGCAAAATGTGCAACATTGATAGCATTTGATAAATTGATAAGAATCTTCACACCATTCATAAAGTTTCCAATTGGTACTTGGGAAATTAGAAGAATGCTCCAAAGTGCAGCATGTTGATATTTTGCTTTACATTCTTAAAATATAAGCAGACAGAGTGTAGGATTTTGCAAAATATGGGTTGTACGTTTACAATCAGTTGTTAAACAGGAGGATGTAGTAGAAAGAGAAGAGATTGGAGTGGGTGAACCCACATATTCTTCTAAGACTGGAAGATGACATAGTGCTTCTGATATACAATCATAAATGAAATTTCAATATAAAGAATGAATGGTGAAGGTGAATCTAAAGATTCAGCAATAGTGGCAATACAGGGCAACAAATACCATAGCTCTTCCAAAAAGCCTCTTTCCATAAATGTAGTATGGACAATGAGACTTTAGAGTTAAGCCGTACTAGGATGTTATTTAGCAAAAAAAAAAAATGCAACAGGAATAATTATTCGTCTTAATAATTAGAATAATAGATATAAGCACAAAAACAGTAAAAAAATTTTTGCAAACTTCCCTTTCAGGCAGATATCTTGGATGTGAATCAGATTTTTAAAGATTTGGCTATGATGATCCATGATCAGGGAGACATGATTGGTAAGTAAACAGTGATTTTTGCTTAGCTGCAAACTATATACTAGATGTATCTAGTAGCTTAGACAGTTATAGCTTTAATTTGGCAAGATTGTGCCTATTTGGTATAAACATATAAAGGATTAGATGCATTTGGATCTCCAGGTCTCATCTCTAGGTTTGGGCCTGACAGTCCCCTGTCTGAAACGAAGCTAACCATTATTAATCAGCAGATTACCTCTTAGTACAGCTAAAGGGTATGCCACACTGCTAATCTCATGCTGAAATAACTTTGCAAAGGCTATATGAACAGGTTTAACTGTAGGAAGAATGCATCATATAGTGGTAATGGTTGTGGGTTGTTTTTTTTTAAGTGTTTTTTTTTCCTCTATAGATAGTATAGAAGCAAATGTAGAGAATGCAGACGTCCATGTGGAAAATGCCAATGAACAGTTGCAGAGAGCTGCTTATTATCAGGTAATCTTTGTACAACCCCAGTCTTTCAGAATTAGAATTGGGGTCAGCATAATTGGGATTTCTGTCTGTTTTTCAGAGATGCTCTGTCTCTTATGTTTTCAGATCCAAAATGATGAGAAATATATAGCTTTCTGTTCAGTTCCTTTAACTGTTCATGATTTAGGACAAATTAGGAGGCCTGAAAGGCATACAAACAGCCATCTTCTATATTTCACCCCTGCTGATTTAAATCTCATCCTTTTCCGACTATGTTTAGCCTTAACCATATGCATCAGTCTTGGGAGAGCTAACTGTTGCTTCTCACCCTTCAAGAGATGGCATGCTTTTTAAAGTACTAATAGAGAAGAATATTTGTAGCTCAAGGTTGAAATGAGGGGTCCTTGTTGCTCTCTGAGCTTGGTTGTTTTCTTGCAGACGTTTCATTACCCAAACTAGGTAATATCATCAGTGCTAGTGCTGAAAAGATACCCATACATTGCAGAGAATAAAATGCTTATCAACAATATTTTCTGAATAGTAGTTTTAAATCAACTTCTAGAAACTTGCTTTATTTGACATTTTAAAAGTGATTTATCTGATCCATTCCACTTTCCAGTTACTCAAGTTTTTAAATTATGTTGGTTTTCACTGTAACTCTAATCCTGAAATGAGAGCGGAATATTGCATCTATTGCCGCTTTTCTTGGTATAAAGTGTGTAGATCCCTTTCCCTGCAGTATACTGTATTGTTTTTTGTTTTGTTTTTTAAACAGAAGAAATCACGCAAGAAGATCTGCATCCTAATGTTTGGCCTGGCTTTAGCTTGTTTAATCTTGGTAATAATCATTTGGCAAGTACAAAAATGAAGCATTTCTGTGGAATTAGATACGCAATTATTTCTGCCATGAGACAAGCCTAAGGAATGAGGGAATTGAGGTGAGATGGAACACAGAACTGATTTTCCATTAGTAATTATAATATAAAAACTAACATGAAGCTAACTAGTTCTTGGATTTAGTGAACCATGAAGACAGTCCATGTTAATTTATTTTATGTAACTAAACTTGTGGAGGGCTTCGTTTTGTTTTTCCGAATGTTCCTGTCCCAAGTATTGAAGGATGTGATCTATCATCTAGATTAGCTTGTTAATTGCCATAAGCACTACAGATCTAACTCTTTTTTAATGTGTACTGCTTTTATAAGTGACTCATATAGGAATAACTACCAAGTACAAAATCCCAAGCAATTTTCAGCGTGATCCACAGAGCTATTCCAGATGTGCATCCCCCTACAGGAAACTGCCACACTTGTTTGAAACAGCAATTCCCGACTTTGGTGTACTTCGCGGAAGCTGCTCTGAGTGTAGCCCAGTGGGCTGGGGAAAAAATAGGACCTTCTGTAGCAGACAAATAATAGTTTTTCAACTTGTGAACATCTCAATTTGTTTCCAAACATAGCATGGCTAATATGAGGCATATTCAAGCCGGTTCTCTTAGGAAACTTATTTGGTAATGATTAGTCTGAAGGTATTTGTATTTAAAGTCTTTTTTCTCTCAGCTCCATTTTTGTGGTGACTATCAATTGCTTACTAATATGTCCAGATGTCTTTTTAATGAAGGTGTTGTTGGAAATGGCCCATCCTACTGTCTCTTCCCAACTTTGAACCACTAGCACATACATTAAATATAGCAGTAAAAAGTTGGCATCAAGAGTCTGAAATGGAAAGATAGAAGGTTATGCCTCTTTTCTTTTGGGATTTTGATAAATATGTCTGTCCAAGATTTCTAGTTGGAGTACCAACTTCCTTCCTAGACTATCTGTGGATATTGCAGTCAAATGTACTAGGAAAACAAAATTTAATGAAAGAAATTTGCAGCATACTTGAGGCTATGACTTCTGTCCTTCTTTGCATATAGTGAAAATGATTCTGATTTCCTCTTATATTTAAATGTGTAAAGTAGTTTAATCCTGACCTACTGGTACCCTACTTGGGTTTTAAAAAAGACATTTTCCATATTAGGACAGTTTAGAAAGTGTTCTGAATGGTAAAAGGAAGCTTTAAACCTTTTGCATCAATGGAGGATTAGAAGCATGCCAGTCTAAGATTCACTATTCTGTGTCTTTAGGACCCGGGTTCCATTTTATGTCTGATTTGGTATTTTAATCTGCTCAGAACTTGTATTTTTAATGAAATTTCTGAGTAGCTTATTTGGGTCAATGATACTCTTAAAAGAAAATGGGCATGGAAAGCCTAAAATGTTGACTTGGTAATATTCTGTATACAAGTAGTGAATGTTTTTCTCCTGACATCTATTTATTACTTCACACATTTTACATATTTAAATGACTAAACTGTGAAAGTTGCGTGAAGAACGATGCCCTCAGTTGCACATCTTTCTCTGCACTATCATTCCATTTAAGTATCAATAAACATTTTTAGATATTTGACACGTCTGTTTTTTTAGCAGAAATCACTTGAACAGTTTAAATTGAATTTAAATTGTTGAGAAAATATTTGACTTCAAATTGAAGGCCAAGACTGCATTGTTAGGAAAAGTTATTGGACTATGGCTTTTGTTCCTTGTAGTCCATTCCAAGTGGTGCTTCATGTGTTATCAGTTGAAGATTTATGTTTCATGCCTCTGAACAGCATCTTAAATTCTTGAAAGTTTATCTCCTGGTAAAGTTTTATATGCACAACTTTTGTGGGTTTGATGCCAAGACTCTCCCTGTAGAAGTCACTGCCAATGAAGATTATGTCTGGAGTAATAATGAGACGTCCTACCCTATTTGTTACCAAACTCAACTCGATTTTTATTTCAGATGATTTTACCTGCTGAGATAGCTGTCTATGAATGGTATCTAAGATACAGATAGTCCTCAACTTACAACCATTCACTTAGTGATGGTTCAAAGTTATAGCAGCACTGAAGAAATGACTTACAACCATTTTTCACACTAATTACTGTTGCATCTCCATGGTCACATGATCAAGATTCAGATGCTTGGCAACTGGTTCATATTTATGATGGCTGCAGTGTCCTGGGGTCACATGATCACCTTTGTGACCTTCTAACAAGCAAAATCAATGGGGAAGCCAGATTCACTTAACTATGTTATTAACAACTGCACTGATTCACTTAACAACTGTGCAAAGAGAGATCGTAAAATGGGGCAAAACTCACTTAACTGCCTCGCTTAGCAACAGAAATTTTGGGCTCGATGTGGGCATAGATCAAGGACTACCTATAAATTTTTACTGGTGGGAGCAAGAAGCAGGATAATAAAAACACTACTGAACACTAAAATGATTGCGTTTATAAAAAGATGAAAAATCCATTTGTGGAGATATTGTGGTTTTTCCTGGTACAATTGAAGTTCTATACTTCCAGTTAAATCTTCGAATTAAATATCAGTGCAACTCTGATAGCCTTGATGGTCCACTTTCCTTTCAAGACAGCCTGAATTACAAGAAAATAATTGAAAATTGAAAACTACAGAATCCTGTTGTTAGTAAATATATCTGTCAAAAGGCAAGGAGACTGATCAAAGACAATACATTCACCAAAGGATTTGTTTTTTTTGCCAAGCATGCAAACGAGTGTCAGCATAATGGTTAAATGGCCAACTCTGAGCCAACTCTGAGCCCTAGGAAGGCAATGACTAACCACTTCTGAAAAACCTGGATGAGAAAATGCAAGGATCTATGTTCAGCAAATGCCAGAAGCCAAGAACAATTCCAAGGCGTGCACACAACACACTCATTGTGGAAATATGTGCATGTTATATTCACATATATTCACATAAATCAACCCACGAGTGCATGGTAGTTATGCCTTCTCAAAGTACATTTTTTTGGGGGGGGGGATGGAGGGAGGATTGAGTTTGAATTGGATTGTTCGTAAACAGCCCTTCAGACAAATACAAGCCTGGCTATCTTGTGAATATCATGAATTAACACAACCTTGAGAATTCATCCAAGTATCCTATAGCGGCTGCACTCATGTTTAACCCGATGACAGAATTCGTTTCCAGGCATCACACTGCACATTAATGTAAAGGGGGCACCAAATACAAACCGCGTTATGAAAACCAACCTGAGGGCCACACAGGATGGACTTTGTACTACTCGAAAGGCGGTTTTTGTACTACTGTCAAAATGCAGCTGCTACTAGTTCAAGGACGCTGCGCGAACTCAGCCCCGAGAAGACAGGACCGTCTAGGGCTAACGGACCAACATCTCTAAAATTAACACGGCAGCGTCCGGCTCAATCTCCCGAAAGGACGAGGGAGATTTGCAGGTGCCCGTCGCTCCTGCTCGGCGGACGCCTCAGCCAGGCTCGTCGCCCCCTCAAACAGGAGCTGGCGATTTTAAAAGGCGAAGTGCGCGCACGTGGCTGCTTTATGACGTACACGTTTCTCGCGTAAGCATCATATAATAATGATGAACATTTAAAAAAAAATGCCCGGAGGAAACAAACAAAACAACAACAACAACCCGCCACAGATTGCAGGAGAAAGAGCGACTTCGGCCCACACAAGAGGCAAGCGCACCCCTCCAGGGTTGAATTCCGCCAGTATAAAATGGCCTCCCTCTCCCCGACGGCTCTCTGTTCCCGCTCTTGCAAGGAGCGTCGATGTTACATCGCCCCGAAGGCCGCGCTCTACATCGAATACGTTCCATCCTCTGCGGCTTGTCTCTTCCCCCTCTCCCCCCCCCCCAGCCTCTCATCCCCGCTTGCCCGCTTGGGCGCGATGCATGCTGGGATCGCAACCCTCCCGCCAGGTCTTCCAGCTTCCCGGCGTGCCCTGCGCCCAGCTGAATGGGGGCAGTCACAAGATGGCGGCGAACGCAAACTCTGCCGGTGGCGGCGGCGGTAGCCTCCCACTCTTTGACTGCCCGACCTGGTGAGGGTGGGGGGGTGTGCCGTTGGAGAGCGGGGAAACGACTTGGCCGTGCAAAGGGGGACTGCGTTTTCCTTGGGAGGCGGAGCAGCATCCTAAAAGAGGGGAGCGGGTCCGGGGACGGGAGGGGTAGCAGCCCCTGGAAGGGAGGACCGATCGAAAGGAATCCCCTCAAGATTGGTCCTTTGAGCGTTGCAGTGTCGCGCTTCGTATGTGAAATAATTGGGATGGTGGGGGAGGGGAAGAGTGTTTTTAGGTTCAGCAGAACACATGTTTCCGACCTCAAAGGATGCCTCTGGTCCTGAACGGAGGGCTCGCTACTTATTGATGTGCCTCAGAATAGGGATGGCAAAGAAGTTCAATATAGGACGCGATATGATGGATAAGGGCAGGCTGGGTGGCTACTGGACGGTCTTTGTGAAATGAGAGAGCGTAGGCTGCTGAGTATGGACAAATGACATAAGTTTATGACTTTAAAATCTCTGAGCCTGGGAGAAATCAAAATATGCTTTCATCCTAGGTATGTTACTGAAGTCCTGCATATAAACCTACAAAATTAGATTGTGGTGGGGAAGTTGATTTAGGCAGCATGGACACTCATTTGGGATTGTTTTCATCTGGACACAAATCTCACCTCAGTTGTAAGAATCTGAATAATGGACAGAGTAGTGACTGAAGTGTATAGTATACAAATATGCATTCCTTGGATCAAAGTAGTTGTCAAGTAGAAAGCTTATTAGAGTTTCAACTTGCTAGCAAGGTTTTTTTTAATAATAGTTAAGGCTATCCAATGTGTCATTTATGTGATCTAAATAATTATAAAATTGTGTGGCTTGGAGGCTTACTCTTTTCAAATAGCTTAGCTTGGGAATATGTTGGGAAAGTTCCATTGTAGACTTCACTGTGTATTTTCTAGATTTTACAGAAAAAAATGTAAAAGTGAGAGATTAAAGCAGCAATTGAAGAGCTGTCAAAATGTGCCTTAAAAATGCAAATGTGCTCAAGGATTTTGTAACACAAGACCCACCAAGGTTTTTTAGAGAGAGAGAGAGAGAGTGAGAGAGAGAGATTGGCATTTCAAAGATAAAAAGTGGTCTATATTGTACCAAAACAATCATTTGTATCATATCCATTGTTTTGACCTTAACTAATGTCAGAACATAACAGGGACTCTGACGCCAGCTTTGGAGATTGTGTCTTTTTATGTAGTGGTAAATATGTGCATCCAAAAATAACTGCAATAGGCATTTGAAATGTTTAATGCTTAAAAAGCTTAACATATATTAATAGTTGTAGCTGTTACACAACTGTTTATGTGTAGCAGATTTGGGAGAGCATAAAAGTCAAAATACTTTGTAGCAGAGGCAAGATCTGAACAGGAGACGTTAGGTAGTTATGTTATGTAGTTTTGTCTCCCAGCCACATGCCATCCTCTCTAAATCAGGCATATAAACCTATACATCATAGAAATATGTAAGATTGTATTTGTAGACACATTTGTTTCCTTATATGCTGAATTCAATAAATAAATAACCTCGCCAAGTAGATGCTGTCGCCAAAGGGCACTGTAATAATTCTGATTCATGCTGTTTCTCACTGGTCTTCCAGGAATTCCATACATAGGACATGCCACTTTTGTTTCCAAACAATTGGAACCATATCCCTAATGAACTGGAGGTTTCATGACCTTTAGGCCCAAATTAACAAATTTTCAGGCCCCTTTTCAGGCAACCATCTTAAGGCAATTGATTCATAATTTGTTATACATCTAAAATATACTCATGAATGCTCAGTTAAACTAAACGTTAGGGTCCGCACTGAGCAGAATTGACTTTTTGTGCCCAAGTTCAGGTTCTCCCTACCAGAGCAACTTGTGGTCATTTTACATCTGTTGATAACTTCAAAGATTCCAATGGCTACTTTTAAGTATTCTTAAACAAAATGGTTTTTCTTGTGTTTGTTTCCTAGGGCAGGAAAGCCTCCACCAGGGTTGCACTTGGATGTAGTCAAAGGAGACAAACTTATTGAGGTATGAAAATAGATGCAGAAAATTTGAATACGAGCCAGATGACATACAGTATTGGATAGCTGTACAGCTTATCATAGGCAAAAAGAAAGACTGAGTATCTAAAATCTTCTTTTTTTAGTTTTAGATTGTCTTGGCTATTTCTAGCAAGCCATCTGAATTTTTTTTCTGTTGGACTTGCATGTGGCTATTTGCATCGAAGTATTCAAAGATAATGGTGCTTTTACATTATTAGGTGTGAATGCGCACCCATATCTTTTATTATTTTAATAATTTGGATTACTATTTGGATCCAGAATGATTATTTTTGTGCAGAAATCTGTTGTCTTACAAGATTTCAGATTTTCAGCATTCATGTCTTTGGATAGGTGTTTGGGTACTTCATTCTTATATTGTTTGTTCTCCACTGCAATATTGTCTCTCTTCCAAACCAGAAAAACTTGGTTGCTGCTATTTTAAGAATCTGTATTTGGATGTAATTGAAAGCTACAATTAATTGAATCGTTCCTGGTTTAATTGCAGTGTGACAAGAAAGAAAGAAGGGAGCAGTATAAGGAATAAGCAGATGACTCATGCATTTTCTGATAACTCTCTCTGGCTTGTCCAAATATCCCTAAAGTGGGATGAAACACTTCTTAAGAAGAATGTATTATCAATGTGTAACTGTAAATTATAGTGCTATTTTGCTTCTACAGATATCTTAAGCACTTGATACTAACCAAGCCATCTGTGCCTTAGTTCTCATTTAGAGATCAAAGGTGAAAGCAGTGATTGGCTGGGTCTAAAAAGTGCAACATCAAAATTAAGCCATGAAGTGATTAAGCTCCATGTGTGGAGAATCACACTGGGTTATAACTCAGAGGCACAAATGAGTTTTCAGTTGTTGATGCCTTTAAGAATGGCAAAATAATTATTTTCTGCTTTCCCATTTTTTTTTTATAACTTATGTAACTCTGGAACATCAGTTTGCCTACTTATTCTTGTTTGTAAAGTTGCTCAACTGTGGTAATTTATTTTTTCTGCAGGTACCATTCTCATTTAGAACAGTGGTGCCCAACCTTTGCGGTTTGGCAGCCCGGCTGGCGGGGGGGGGTAGAGGGGAGTCGGGCTGCTCAAGTGACAGGCTGGGCCACACGTGCACGCTGCTTGACTCGTGTGAGCAGTATGTTGGCGCGCATGCACACACAACTCGACTGTGCCGGCCCGCTATTTGCACGAGTTGAGCTGCGTGTACACCTGTGTGCTGGCCTACGGCCCGGTTGCAAATAGGCCACGGTATGGGCCGTGGCCCAAGGGTTGGGGACCCTTAATTTAGATAGGTAGAAATTGTCCCATACCGGAAAGCAGTGCCACATGGTATTAATAATTTTAAATGTTGTTTAATAACCATATCTACTTGCAGATAAACCAAGAACTTTAAGTTCAAAATACATCCCCAAAATTGGGTTTGACTTATTCATGGATTGTCTTATCTGCAAATGCAGGTAGACATTGTTTGGTGGCATTTTATACCTAGGCCCATGATTTTAAGAAAGTATAGGCCTCCCCCCCCAAAAAAAATCCATCCATTTGTCTTTGATATCTTGTCACAGAAACTGATCATCGATGAGAAGAAATACTATCTCTTTGGGAGAAACCCTGACCTGTGCGACTTCACCATAGATCACCAGTCATGCTCTCGGGTCCATGCTGCTTTAGTCTACCATAAACATCTGAAGAGAGTTTTTCTTATAGATCTCAACAGCAGTAAGTTGATAAACAATGTCCAGGGTATCCTGATGGGGGTATGCAAGTGTTTTTAAAGTAGCTAGATAGTACAGTGCAATGGTTAAGAGGAAGGAACACTCTAAAATTAAGGAAAGAGACTGCATTAGGTTATTTTTTAGTAACATGATTAGTATTTGTTGCTTTTCCTCTCCTCCTTATTCTAAAATGCATAGCACATGGCACGTTCTTGGGCCATATTCGTTTGGAGCCTCATAAGCCGCAACAGATTCCTATTGATTCCACGGTTTCCTTTGGTGCCTCCACGCGGGCCTACACCTTGAGAGAAAAGCCTCAGACATTGCCCTCAGCAGTGAAAGGAGATGAGAAGATGACCAGCGAAGACGATGAACTCAAGGGCTTGCTTGGTCTACCGGAGGAAGAAACAGAGTTAGATGTGAGCACAGTGTTTCACCTGCATTGTGGTACCCATGTTGCATATCTAGTTTGTGAAGGGGACAGAGACCTTTTGGCTTGAACTGTGGTTTCGCACTAGCCCCTGAGTAGAGCTGTGCTACCCTTAAAAGTGGGGAGGGAGGTTTCTGTGTGACAAATTTGCTGTTGTGGCCCAAGCAAGAGAAAAATCGTAGTGACCAAATTCTTCCAGCCAGATTCTTATTGCTTGTTTTAGCTGGGGATATCTTTTTTAGTGGGCTAAGCCAAGAGCTGCTCAGGTTTGCTCTGATCCCCTATTGAAATTAGCTCTTGATTAGGGTTTAAGTGCTGCGTGTAGTCCCTATCAAAAAGTGGGGCTGACGTTTTCAAAATTACATTTTGGTGGCAGGTCTTAAGAGACAGAATAGATGCCTAAAGCTTTGCCATATCATAAACCTCAATATTATTCCAAAAAAGAATTTTCCCCCAAAGGTTTACAATGCCTCTTCCCTTCCCCCCCCCCTCATAAACCCCCACAGGAGGATAAAGTTCTGTCTGTTCCAGAGATATCATAAGATGACTGCTAAAACAGAGTAGGAAATTATAGCACAGTTTTCATCATCCCAAATTGTTAATCCTTTAATCTGTGCTGAATAGCAATCCCTTCTCTCTTTGACACCTTAGAACCTGACAGAGTTCAACACGGCCCATAACAAGAGGATTTCCACATTGACAATAGAAGAAGGGAATTTGGATATCCAGAGACCAAAAAGAAAACGAAAGAACTCAAGAGTAACATTCAGCGATGACGATGAAATCATTAATCCAGGTGAGTAACGTGGGCCAGAAATAAGCAAACCAGCCCCCTTCTGATGGTTGGAATTACAACTGCTCCCTTCTGGCTATCATTGTCAAGAGGAGAATACCCCATCCCCGATCCCTGTGGACCCATAGATTGTTCCTAAAGAATGCTGCCTGCCTTGTTACTTGCATGCAAGCATGTATCAATATACAGATACTTTCCTAAAGATAATTAACGATAATGCCTTTCCTTTTGGAAAGACTTAAAGTCTTTCAGTGCTAAATATACTCCTGAGATTCCATTTATGATTAACTGCTGTACTTCAATCTCCTTTGCTCCTACAGAGGACGTGGATCCTTCCGTTGGGCGTTTCAGAAACATGGTACAGACTGCAGTAGTTCCAGTGAAGGTATGTAACTAAATTGAAAAACGTAGCTGATATGGCTCTTTTAGTTTATTAAAATAATATGGGCATAGTCTAAGCACTCTGATTCTTATTACCGCTAAATCAGAAAAAACATACTGTCAGTATTAGAACTTGCATTCGGATCCTAATTACATTTTTCTCAGCGGACTATGTTGTCAATTAGATTATATTTCATTTTTGCCAAGGACAGAAATATGAAAAGAAATAAGATTAAGTTTCGATAGAACAGAATAATTAAATTCATCAACAATCCTATTTTGTTCCACATAAAAAATAACATATAATATAAACATCATCCAGATGAAAAGCTTCTGAATTCCATTTTATATAACAACCATTTTCCCTGGTTACTAGTCTGCAGAAATACAGAGATTGCCCTCAATCTCCCTTCCTTTTCTGCATAGCCAGGAAGAAGTTTTAATGAAGATTCATTTCCATAGGTCACAGCTTGCTTTGACATGCAAATTAAGAAGTATTTCTTCAGTAATGGTCAGAAATTCAACTCTACCCATGCAACACTGAACGCAGGGTTAGCTAACTTTAAAGAAGAAATAGATTCACAGAAAACCAAATTCTCAGCTGTGAATTAAAATAGTTCTCTGAGGTTTTAGCTGCTAGGATACAACTGTGAGAGAACAGGCTTAGATCTGACTTGATAAAAATGGAAAGTGCAGGGAATTGAAATTCATGACCTAATTCTGTTTTTAACCTTGTTAACAGTGAGTTGGTATTTTGAAGTGAAAAATTGTCAGGCCCAAAACCAAGAATAACGTGTTAATTCTTCCAAGCTGAATTCCTTATTGCTCACACCTATAGAAAAAAAAATCTTGCCAGACTGAAGACTCCTATTTGCATCTTCTGCAGAGGTGTCCAACCCTGGCACTATTTAAGATTTGTTGGACTTCAAATCCCAGAATTCCTCAGCCAGCCATGGGAGTCCACAAGTCTTAAGGTTGCCAAGCTTGGACATCCCTGATCTACAGTATACTCTGTGAACTATGTGGGGAGTGGTGGGGCTGCCTTCACCCTCTCATACATGATATCTGGGCTGAGTAGCCTCTTGTTCCTCTGGCACGCACCCCCCTCCCTTCTGGAGATCCACCTCCTCACAAAAGCTCAGATTCTGCTAAATGTCTTTGCATTTGGGACACATTTTAATTGTGTGTGCTTTGTTTCTCGACAGAAGAAGCGGATGGACAATTCTGGCTCCTTGGCTGTGGATGAGGCTGCAACACGTCGCATGCAGAACTTTCCCTACAGTGGAGGACTGTATGGAGGCCTGCCTCCCACCCACAATGAGGCAGGCGCCCAGACCCACACCATTCACGGCACAGCGCTCATTGGGGGGTTACCAATGCCCTATCCTAATCTTGCCCCGGATGTGGACTTGACTCCGGTTGCCCCCTCCACTGTTGCCATGAACCCAGCACCCAACCCTGCTGTCTTTAATCCCGAAGTTGTGAATGAGCCCAAGAAAAAGAAATACGCAAAAGAAGCTTGGCCAGGCAAGAAGCCGACCCCTTCTCTTTTGATCTGAAGAGCCAGTCTGAGTCCGTTCCGGGAGGCAGGAGCCAGAAGCCAGGCGGGGAAGGGGGAACTGTACGCGTGCAACCACAACTCTCAGACTTGGAGTCATAGCCAGATTTTGGGGGGGCTTGTGACTCCCTTACACAACCAACCGTCAGAAGAGTTCAAAAGGTGTCTAAGAAATGAAATGCAAAAATATATATCTCACTGCCTGTGGAACCACATTGCCTGGCAGGTTCTTTTTTCAATTACCCAGACATTACAGTGGCCCAGTTACTTTTATTCTGGCATTATTTGTGCATTTGAGGGACACTGTCCTTGTGTATATGTTGCAGCTGTAGAAATGGCAGGTGGTTTGCTGCTGATAGTGTCCCAGTTCTTTTTCTTTTCTTTTTGGGTCAGCTGGTCTCAGAGGAAACCCCCGGCCCAAGCAGAATTTCTTGATACTTCCATAGTATTTGGACAAGCACATCGGTAATCGTTTTAATTTAAGTCAAATACCATGTGTTGCTTTTGTATCTCAGGATTATGAAGTGCTTTTAGTCTGGGTAGAATCCTTTGCATTTGCAAGGTAAACTACCATCATCATTTTGATGACTGCAAACCAAATTAAATGGTCATGGAATTAACTGCTTTTTAACGTTCTTGATTATGACCATTTCAGATTTAGTAAAACAAGA
>JANHFL010005730.1:0-18634 GCA_032468155.1 Oxyrhabdium leporinum | reverse complement strand
AGCCTAGTGGGATTTGAACCGCTAGATTGAATCAGCAGAAGTGGCCTGCAGTTCAACACTCTAACCACTGCGCCACAACTAGATGAGAGGTAAATATGTTTGAACTAATGGAGGAGAGGCAGATTTTAAATCTAAGAAACAAATAGTGCTCTGGAAAACCATATAATTTGATTAAAAAAACAACAACTCTACCATCCTTCCCATTTAAGAGAATTGGGAAGACTTAAACTTAAAATAGAACATGTGTTTTGAAAGGCATAACCATACAAAATCAGTAACTCTTTATCATTAAAACCCTGGGATATATCCTGCCCAGGAATTAAAGATGGCATTTTGGTCTTGCAGTTCTAACCAAGCTTTTGCATTACTCTTTTAACATACTTTGAGACTAATTACACAACAATATTTTCAGAACAGCAAGATTTTATTATATTTTTTACATGCATTAGATGTCTTCTTAACTTTCAAAAATGTTTATATTCTCACCCAGAATTTCAGTACGTAAACTACACTGATGTCTCTGTACATTCTTTATATCTATAATTACTGTATGAATAATCAAATCAGATTCCAGGGCGCGTGTTAATTCTGCTCCTGAATTTAAAATAAAACTGTTTTAAACTAAGAATCTTAATCTACTTTTGCAGTGAAAAAATCCATCCCCAAATTAAATTACATAATTATGTAAGTAGAATTTCCGAGCTAGGCAAAATCCAATATTGTTTAAGGGTGCATAATGTGATTATACAAAGTTATGGGGCTTCAGGTGTACAAAATTGCATAGTATATTTAGTAGAAGAAAACAAGCTGGAGCAAAGTTAAAACATGTTCACATTCCAAAGTTTTTGTGACATGCAAAGCATCCTAGATTGAATATCTACTGAGAATAAACTACTGCTATATCAGTAAAAAAATACTTTTTTAAAGGATGATTCCATTTACAGAAAAAGGTACAAAAGCTAAGGGAGTCTTAAACCATGGCAACCCCTTCCCCACAAACAGCTGGACGGAGGCATCTGTTCTGTCCCCATGTCCCATTCAGTCTTATGTGTCACCATCAAGAGTACTTTGAGACTTAAATCAGGCAAAACAGTCTTGGATCTTTGAAAACTTTGGACCCAGATTATTATAAATCAATCAGACCTTAGTCAGCATCTGTAGACTTGAAATGTTCATCATCAATAGTGGAGTATATATGTCCCTCGCTGCTAAGAAACTCAACAGCTTTCCTGAATGGAAGGAAAGGAAAAATAATTTCAGTAAAACTTGAAATTTAAACATAAAGAGTAGCATAGAACAATATACATTTTATATACAATATAACAAGGAAAAAAAATCACATGAAGAGGGTGAAACATACAAAATCAATCAGAGTATAATTAAGATTGCTACAGTTGGTGCTACCAACCAAAATAAAGTCAAAGCTATAACATTATATTGCATGCAAACTAATCCTGAATAGTGATAAAATGGATAAAATGAAGATAAAAGTAGAATTATTATAAGACCAATTCCTTGTGTGTCTAATCACACTTGACCAATAAAGAATTCTATATAAAATTACTAGGCAATACATAAAACAAGAAAATATCAGTTCATTAAGAAGAGAATCTAAAAACTTTGACAAAAACAAAAAGCATACATGTAAGAAGTGATTAACTATTCCCAAAAAATTATTACAAAGAAATTTAGGAAAGAAGGGGGACATCTGGGGGAAAAACAGTTATTGGTAACATTTTGCAAGAACGTCTTGATCTTACCTCTCCCCACATCAAATTTAGCTCGTGTCAGACAATAAGAAAAACATGCAGAAATACCTTGGATGACCTGGCATTTTCTTTCATGTATAGTATCAACAAAACATAGGTTACCAAAAGAGAGAGCATATGATGCTGCAAAGTTCTTTGAAAGAACCAAACATAAAATGCAAAAGGGTGAAGAATGTAAAAATTGCTTAATGTGCATTATATAAGCAATACAATTCTGAAAAACCCTCAGTAGGAAAAATAAACCTGATCCTAATTTTGTTTTGGACACTCTACCACAGTTGTAGATTTCAGAAAGGAAATGAATATGACTTCCTTTTGGTATAGGAATACCAACAGCCTAGTATGTCAAAAACCTAACTTCCCAGTCTGTTACGTACTTGAGTGTTGGTAGATTAATATTATGCAACTGAGTTTTCAGATCATGAAGACTTATCCCTTCGGTTGTCATGCAGCTTTTAATCAAATTCAGAACCTTCAAAAAGCAAGAGTTCACACAGTTATTCAAAGGCAAATGCAGAAAAGACCTAACATAAGTTTAACAACAACAAAAAAGCTCTATTAGAGTTATACAACAGCAAAGTAATAAGTCAATACACAAGTTTCCATTTTCAACCTACAGCGGAAACATGCAGTGATATAAAAACAAACAGTTACAGCAGTCTTTCTTCAGATGTAGTTTTAGTTTCATAATGAAAGTACACATGCCAGCAAGCCATTTTTATTTAATACTTTTCACTTCAGGATTTCTTATGTTTTAAAAAGTGTTGGGAAAGTTAGCTGTGCTTAATTGTGACCTAGATGTCCACCATTACAATGAAGTTACATGTAAGAAATCCCAGAAATAGAGAGGTTTGTGTGCAAAAGTGAATCTAGTTAGAAGCAGATAACAGGATCTGAGCACTCCTGTAAATGCATATGGAGATGTTTAGGAAGCTTCATAGAATAAATTTGCTGCCGTGCCCAGAACTGATCTTGTAACTGGAGACGGCTAACCACCAGATTGCAACACAAGCGAGCGGTCAGTTGAGGATGAGGCTACTCATTGGTAGCCTCACATTGCAATGGACAAGGACACACATTCAATTTAGCACCTACTAAGAATGTTGGCCATGCAGGTACAAAGATAACCAGGGAAATGATTGAAGCTTGAGAAATGGGCCCCTTGTCAATTAACAGGAGTGATTTACAACCAGCTTATCAGGTACTTAGGCGCTAAGAGCTTGGCAGCACAAGGAAACAACAGCCCATCGCCAGCCATCAATGTACCAATCAACCAATAGGAAGACACCACATAAATAATACTCGAATAGCCCAAAGCGCATATTCCAGAAGAGAAGTTCCCTGAAGATGGGCTCCAGCATGAGTCCGAAAGCTCAGAAGACCGACACAAATTGGATCTTGCAACGTTATCCTTGGACATGTATATTTGCCTTCATTCATGGGACCTGCTAATAACTATACATACCTGACTCTGGTGCGGTGTAAGACCATGCATTGTTAAAGTATCATTTCCTCCGGCATTTGACATACTGCTCGTCTCAAAGACACCAAAGGGCTGAGGCATTTTTGAAGATTGGGGCTAAAAGTCAAGGGAAAAAAAAACAATG
The DNA here is from genome assembly GCA_032468155.1 of Oxyrhabdium leporinum. Lineage (NCBI taxonomy): Eukaryota > Metazoa > Chordata > Lepidosauria > Squamata > Cyclocoridae > Oxyrhabdium > Oxyrhabdium leporinum. Next base: position 15,258 of record JANHFL010005730.1, on the reverse strand, counting down.
GCCAATTAGGGTAATTATGCATATTTATGCATGTGTAAAATAGAAATTGGGCTCTAGCCACCTGTAACAATGCCATTTCTTAAAGTTCTCTACAATTTTCAGTTTGCTCCCTTCCACAACCTGGAACCATCTCAATATATTAAGATTGCTTCTTCTAGGATAGCAAGCCAGTTTGCCTAGGCATATGTGACTAGGCCAAATTAGTTTTTGCTTGCCCACATACCGTGTTGCTTTTTTTGAGGATCATGTGTGCATTGACAACTTCAAGCAGATGTGTAGTAAATTCATTCATATCTTCCAGGGGCATAATCTTGAATGCAACCAGGCTCTTTTTGTTCTGGAATTTTAAAGGAACATTAAACATGTTTTGGCCACTGACTCTCAAGAGGAATATTTTTTCAAAATAAATTCCAAATATTTACATTTCAGAGAAAAACAAGCCTTTTCATGTAAACATATCAGCAAATTCATTTTTTTAAAAAAACAGCGCTAAGACTAATAGTGTGCATAATCATTAAATATTTATTCCTTTTAGACTCTTCTAAAAATTTAGATTTGTCTTTTAAGTTTCTGTTAAGGATTTTAAGTAATAAAGTATTGTAAGAATACTTTATTATATACATTTTTGTCATCTTCAATAATATTTCTAATGAACTTCACATACTCTATCTATCTTTAATAATTATGTTCTATTTCCACAGGAAAAGCAATGTTAGTTTTTCTAACAGCCAATGCTGCTCATACTAATAATTTTGACTAACTTACCTGGGAGCAAAATGTGGCTTTTTGACCAGTAAATTTCCTAGTTCTCCAACAGGATTGTTTTACTAGATTTTTAGTTTTAGGTAAGAGACCTGATTATTGAGTTTAGTGAAATTATAACGTAAGAAAGTAAAATCATTTTACTTTCCACATTGTAAAACGATAAATTCCTAATACTTTACCTTAGAATGCTAACCAGATTTCTCAGAGGTGACCAATGTGTTTTCTTTAAGATGTTATTTCTTTACTTCTAAAAACAGTTTTGTTACTTTTACTCACATTTACTGAAGTTCTTCTCTATTTTCATGCTTAGTAACTTCCTACTGGTTGTAATTATTTTTTAAATATATTGTACTTTTCTATAGCTATGTTGTGCTTTGGCTCATACAACAAACCACACCTTGGTTTGCATTAACTGAGGCTGGCTGAATACTTTAAACCAAACTGGTTTCCTTCTTAGGCAAACAATAGCAACACGACAGAGAAAAAAACTTGTTTAGTAACTAAGTAGAGGTAGTAAATAATTTTGCTTAAGATGTAGCTAATTTATCTGACTGGGGGAAAAAGGAAAGTAATGTACCTAATTGGACTGTAAACAGTTTTGCTTCTTTGAAATCACAAAAAATGTCTAAATGAAACAGATTCTCAATAGTCAAGGAACACACATATGTCACATACACAAACCTACTTGCCATCTTCTCATCTGACAGAGCCACAGATAAAACAAGAGGACAACACTTAAATATCTTTTGTTGGGGGAGCTCAAAATTAATTCAGTGCTTTTGCTAAAACAGAATTATCCAGCACTATGTGGCAGTTCTTATTTTCAAATGTTTCCGTTGCATGGCTCTTACCTGGAAAGATCGCAGATGACCAGCTACTTTTACATAAGTTCCTGGCGGAACAACGACATTTTCACTACCCTCTTCCTTGAATAAAAAGAAGAGATAATAATTTCTTGCCATTTACCAGCAATGTTTCACAAACGAATGCAAATCAACCTAGAATGGCAGGATTCCATTATCTTACTTTACCCCAATGGAAAACCAAAGCTAAGGGAGTGCAAATTACAAACTCTGTAACAAATGTTATTACATTTAGAATTCACGGTCGTTCCAAATAACTCAAGGCAGCATTTATGGCTCTCCCTTTTATTTTCTTATTAGTTCTAAAATGAGCATGGATTTGAACATGGATCACCTCATTTCTACAGCTGACACATCATACTACCTCTTTTCATGTATATCGAAGCCTATGTGATATTTACATCGGTGTCGACCCACTGCCTCACATCCATCGGCGCTGCAGTCATGTCATCCACTTTGTAGAGAACATTCGTTGGAGCTTTTTCAGCATGCCTGATTATGCCCACAATAATAACCTGCATGAGGAAATAAGATTAATCCTTGTGTTAATTAACCCTGCAAATGTATACATCACGAACGGATCGTGATTTGGCACAATCAGATGAACATGTGTCATACCAAAGAGGAAACATTTAAATAAAACCTTTGTATAACAGTCTTGGCAGAACTAAAAACTGGAACACTGTTCAGAAGCTTCAAATGATACCAAATGTGACTATATGGATAGTAAATGATGCCAGTTGCTCGGCACACGTAATGCCTCTATTTTGTGAGCTGTGTTAGCTGCTATCGTGCTTCTGATGCAATTCAAGATACCATTTGTCACCTTTAAAGCCTTTCATGTCTTGGGAACAAGTGATCTAAGGAACATCTTTCCAATTGTTTCCTATTCATCCGATGTGGGTCAGACAGGATGGGCAAGTTCCAGATCCCACTGGCAAGAAATGCAGACTGGCAGGACCCAGGAAGTGTGCTTTTTCTGCCACAGCACTCGCCCTATGGAACATTCTTCTTCTGGAGATTAGACCCTGCTGGGCTTTTATAAGGCCCTGAAGACCCGATTCTCTGCCCAGGCCTGGGACCCCAAGTGCATGAAGGGTCCTGACACCCGGCTCTGCTGGGATATCTTCTCAGCTGCTAAGCATTTTAGTTTTTGTATTCATGAATGGAATTATGTTTTAATTTATTTTAATACTGTGTGTCACCCAGGGTCATTTTTTGTGATGGGCAGTCATACAAACTGAATAAATATAATAAATTAATAATAAAAATGTATACATAGTAAAGGCAATTTTGAAAATTACCTGTGAAAGTTCAACTTCACGGACCCTGAAAACATCATCCACTTGTTCAGCTGAAAATAGTTGTGATACTGTACAGGGAACGATATTCTGACCTCTTGACCTCTGCAAAGATGAAATTTTTACACTATAGTCCTTTTACTGTCACTTTTTCAGAAAATAGACTGGATATAAAGAAGTACATACTGATTTCTTTTCGCCTTGGGTTGCAGAAGGCGATGTAAATCCTCCAGGCGACTGTGTATAGCTAATATTGCCATAATTGCTGTCATAACCTCCTGGAAAGATAATAGAAAAAACATGGGGGGGGGGAAAAAATCATTTTTCTTTGCATTTTTTGGTCTCTGATTTTTTTCCAAAGCAGCAAAAATGCATAGAAATACATTCTATGTTACTTTTTTTTTTTCATTAGATATTAAAATAAAACCAAGACTAAAAATACGATGAGACTCATGAGCGTCTGCAGGGGAGAAGGGAAGAAAATGAGGCACCTTGAGTACTTCCAGACAGGACCCAATTACTCATTTACACAATGAAATAATAATAGTAATAGCAATAGCACTTAAACTTACATACCGCTTTACAGCCCTCTAATAATGCCCTGAGGCTATATTTTATTTTATGCATTTTTTAAAAAAGAATTATTTTACTGTAAGCTACCTAGGATCACATACGTAAGATGGGCGGCAATATACAACGAATAAATAAATGGCATCGTTTTTAATGTAATCGTGGCGACAAACGAAAGAAGGGGGGGGGAAGAGTACAACTCCCACGAGGCACAGCCGTGCAGGCTGTGGGTGATGGGAGTTGCTCCCCCATTGCCGCCAAACAGGGGAAGGCCTTCCGAACTCCCGTATACAAGAACCCGCCATCCGCCCTCACCGTGACCAGACCACATGCTGCAGAAATAGGAGGACCCACGCGTGGAAAGACTACGCGCGAAACTCCGGCTTTCCCCGCCCACGAACGGCTCGCTTTCGCCCTCGCGCGTTTTCTCCGACACACGCGCGCAAACACTGGCGTTCCGGATAGGCCACTTATTGTCATTCTCCCGGCTTTTCCCACCTCCTCCTTTTCTCCCAACCAATGGATGGATGGGGAAACCGAAAGGGGCGGGGCCTTTGAGGAGCGGGCCTGGAGAGAAAAGTCGGCCGAAAGAGAGAGAGAGAAACTAGAGTGGCGCATGCCAAAATACTGTAGTTCCGGAACTACAACTCCCAGAATTCTCAGGAGGCACACAGAAGGATTGGTATTCTGAGAATTGTATTTCTGGGGAAAATTACGGAATTTATTAAGTGAACGATTTTAGCTTTAGCTAACCGATCTCTTTATAGATGGGTAATTTCTTCAGTTCGTTCTATCCCCCCAGCCAGGTCGCATGACCTATTTCCTTAAAATAGGAAAGAAGCTGAAGTTCTTGTAAGACTGTATGGTCATTCAGATTTTATTTGGGAAATTGTGTTTATTACTGGGAAACATACCCTACTGTCATGGCTACCAATTTCCCTGGCGTTTGGCCATACCATTTTTGAAAAGCAAACCGCAACACTTTAGATTTATTAACGAAGCTTCATTAATTGAATGTTTTATCCTTTTTTAGATTCATATAAGCTGGTAAGACTCTTCAATCTTTTGTTTATTTACATGAGGATATGAAGGACTGTTGTGAGACTCACTGGCCAAATCCTATGATTAATGAAACTTGCTTTTTAAATATAAAATTGGGGAATGCCTCAACTTTATTATCTGTAAAGAAAGAGGAGCTGCCATCCACCTACATCAATTTATAGAAATTTCTCCTGATCCTTCCCAACTTTCTATAGACTTTTTTTTTACCTCAATGTTGCAAAGGTCTGAAAAGATTTCAGCACAAAACACCTATTTTTAGCACCTGGTGGTTTTTTTTAACATACCCCAGGGGTATTATTCCATATATGAGGATTAGAACTGCATCTTTCCCTGCGAACAAAGCCTCTGAAACATTTCTGCATTGATCTCGTTGAAATAAAGATACAAATGTGCCAGGATAAGTGGACAGCTGCAAGCCAGCACCCAAGAAAAGTCAGAACAAGATGCAACCAAGTGGCAAATGGCACTTTAGGGAAGATTTTGGATAAACAAGTAAACTGTTGAACAAGATTTAGAAATCGCATCCCAGCCTGGTTTTCTCCAGATGTGATAGACTGTGGTCCATCTGGGAACTCCTGAATTGATCTGTTCATTGCCCAACTCAATTTTGAAGTGACTATATAAATAAACAAAATTTCGTGGAATTAATTTGAGCAGCGGCATGTATATAGTTTCTGTCCCAAATCTACACAACAGTTGTAGGGAAAATGGAAGGAGGAAGGAGTATTAGGTATGTTCAATGCCTTGTGTTATTTACAAATATAGTAAAGGTGGGAAATTAATAACAATAATAATAATCAAAGTCAATATTTTTTATTCGTATTTATAGCACCTCTGTTTTAAAATGGCTTGGGGTGGAATAATAAACCTCTAGAAATCTTGTTTTCATTCAGCAGCCACAAGAGTTTTTCTTCCAAAAAGTTAGATCGCTCTGGACTGCTTGATGTAGTTTTTGGCAGTGAACCTGAACATTTACCTGTCCCTCCCCATTCACCAAAGCTTCTCTGCCAGAAAACAAACTTGTTCCACTCTGCTATGTCAGCAAAAAGCTTGTCAAATGATAGACCTTGGTAACTGACTGAAGGCACGTAAATACTGTAATATAAAGCTTGACCTTCCTCCCCAACAATCTCAGCTACATATTTCCTTCATTTAACACATGGTTGAAATATTTCTCAGTGATTCTGCTAAGCTGGAAGAGATGCCAAGTTTTGATGCCAAGTCAGTTCTTCCAGTAAGCCATGAGTCAGAGATATAGGGGAGGAGAGTAGAAAGACTGATGGATTGGCACAGCTGCACCTACAGAAGTCAAAGCAGATCTTCAGTGCTTCGTAGCCACGAAACCAAAATGGACTTTTGGAAGATTCTCTTGCTGCTAACGCATTGCAGAAATGTAATTAGCACTTCAGGTATTTTCCAGTTTTTTTTATTGATAAAGTTGTCTGTTTAAAAGAATGACATTCAATGATAAGTTTCAGGAGGCAACACTTAAGTCTCTAGAACAGGATATGGGCACCACCCTAGGAGCTTTTTCAAGAGTTGCCACTAAATTGTTGTTTTAATATGACAGAAGTAATCATATTCATGGTTTAATCAATTTGCTTTTAGCTATATCCTTTCTTCTGGCAGATCAGATGCAGAGAAACCGGCTAATTTCTTTGCTGTTGCAACTGGCATTCAGTTAGCAAAACTGAACCTTTTAAAGATTTATTTCCAAACATTAATATTTTCTACTCGTTTTATGTTTTATATTTGGTATGCAGAGACCCCCTTTGGACATGCGTCTTCATTTTAAGGGGCTGATCTGTGTTTATAATTAACTCAGTCCATTGGCCTCATTTAAACCATATAAATGTAAAAATAAATAAAAAAATAAAATACGGTAAATCAAGTCAAGTTTAGGGTTGTCCTTGCCCCACCCATTTCTTTACTGTGGTGCTACTTAATTTTTGGCAGGCGGCTCAGGCACACCACTCAAAATCCAAGAGAAAAAAATTACTTGTCTTTGTTTTAAGATAAGAGGATGAATAGTTTTGCAGAGTGGGCTTGGGAAACGTGGGAAAAGCTTGCAATTGCACAGGAACAATCCTAGACATTTTGCTGTTTGAAATAATGGAACATTGGTTCTGGTGATTGCAAAAACTGAAACAAATGTTGAGCAATTTTATTGTGAATTTTCTGTCTGCTGATGCAGGTTCCTTCTGGCATATCTCAGACCTACATCTTGACCCAGACTACCAAAAGTCCTCAGATCCCTTGAAGGTGTGTCCATCAGCTGGCACTCAGCCAGTGATCAATGCAGGAACCTGGGGTGATTACTTGTGTGATGCTCCCTGGATTCTTATCAACTCTTCTATTTATGCCATGAAGAAGATTCTTCCTGATCCAGACTTCATTCTTTGGACTGGGTAAAAAAAAAGCATGAGTCCTATGCCTCATAGTAAACAACAGAACAAACTTTTATTTAACTGTTTAGCTGGCTAACCATTCAAGAGTAACTGTTCATTCATTCTTTTAATTAATAACTTAACTATCATAAAGATTCAGGATTCCCATGCAAATATGTGAATATGTTAGTTCAAGAATGATAGCTTGTTTGTTTGCTTATGTATTTGTTAAATGTATATGCCACCCATGGTTGCAGGTTACCTGTGATGGAAATAAAAAGCTTTAATGAGGTTCAGAATAAAAAAGAGACAATGGATTGGAATATCTACCTCTCTATCTTTGTAGATTTCTATCCCTTTTATTTCCCTGCCTCTTAGCTTAATCACCTGTTAGGCTAATTTCGATCACAGTTGAGACCTGTACACTTATTTTATTTTTTTTACATGTAGCTTATGTAGGTTTATGCTAAGTATCTGTGAGCTTCACTGGAATGTGTTTTTGCTTCTTTTCTAGAGATGATACTCCTCATGTGCCAGATGAAAAGCTGGGAGATAAAATCGTGTTGGAAATAATAGAAAAGCTAACTAACCTGATCAGAAGTGTCTTTCCAGGTACAAAATGCTAGAATAAGTGGGCAGTAACAAGCCAAGACTTGTAAAAGGCCAAAACCAGATGCAGACGTTTACATTTTGTATAAAAGTAAACATGGTACATTTAATATAAGACCTAGGTACTGGAGAAAACAGAGAAAGGGGTACACATGTGATGGTTTTGTGAAGCTGTTCAGTTGTTCTGGTGCAAAATTTTTATTAAACTGCCATTATTATGCTTGGTTGCAGAATCAGCCAGGTGTTTAGTCTAGGTTATTATTGTTAAATGAGATGTTTAGTCTAGGTTATTATTATTAAATGAGATGATGTTTAGAGCATTAAAAATACTAAGTTTTGTTTTGCTGGCCGCAGCCATTCAAGTAGCCACAAGATCTTGGAAAACAAGGAAGGATTTGAATATTTCCACATGGTTGCAAATATGTTGGATATCACTTTAATAGAAAAAAATGATTAAAAAATATTTCAGCAATGAAGATGATGATTTTTATCCTATCGTATTATGTGCAACAGAAACATAATAATTGCTTACCAGCCAGGTCCATATTTCTGGATAATTAAATTAAATCATATGTATTTTGCTTTCATATGAGCTTCAATGTCCTGAAAATCAGATTATATGAAGTTGCACAAGTTTTCAAATTCAGAAAGTTAGCTGTAAAGTGCACTTTTGGAAAGAAAAATCTCGTAGTCTAAATTAGTACTAAGCAGTGGGAGCGGAATAACCTTCCCATTCTGCTTTATTCCTAATGTTTTGAGACTACAAATTTCAACATTCCCAGCTATCACAGAGGTGTCAGATTGTGGAAGACAATAACAGAATGTTCATCTTTCAAGATTACTGAGAATATGTTGCCTAAGCAGCAACAAGTATAGACAAGATTGCATATATCCCGTTCTCAGGTTTCTCCAAGAAATATGTTCCCATTTTAGGATAATGGGAAGAATTTACATATGCTGGTATGTTTCCTTAGGGGAAAAATATAACCCATTCTCCATAGAATGACTCGGTGCAGACAGCATACGAAATCCTAGCTGTGGGTTCATATGGTTGTTTGATTTTCCAGAGATAGCAGTGTTTTTCAACCTTAACCACATTTAAGATGTGTGGACTTCACTCCCAGAATTATCCAGCCAGCATGCTAGTTAAACAATTCTGGGAGTTGAAGTCCACACATCTTAAATGTGGTTAAGGTTGAGATTCCCTTGAGATATAGAGTAGGTTCACTAGGTTTCAGAATCCTTTTTGCTTCGGCTTTCCATAGGCTCAAATCCATAAGTACATAAATTTACCATCTGATAAAATTAAAGTACCTTCCTGGTCAATTTCAATCCATGACTTGATCTCCATGTTTGGTGATTCTCATGTCTAGGTCCACATTTTGTAAATTAATATAGATTCATATAAAAGTTGCACTAATTGTGATTACTCTATGCTTAGGTATACCATCTCTGGTACCCCTGTTCAGATTCTGATGGAACAAACAAATTTTGAGTCCACAAATCTCAGGAAATCATAATGTGACCTCTTTGTCAACTCCACCATTCAGATCTGTGTGTAAAGATTTATGCTTGTGGCTTAGCATCAGATCAATCTACGACAGCTAAGATAAAACATGTGTGATTTGCTTCTCCCTACTGTGGGACAGCTTTCTTTCTTATACCATTCTCTACCAAGCTATGTTCTTTCCTGCTTCCTTCAGATACTCAGGTCTATCCAGCAATGGGCAACCATGACTTCCACCCCAAAAATCAGCTTCCAGCTGAGGAGAACAACATCTACAATGTAATAACAGACCTATGGCACCCCTGGCTTGATGAGCCCTCCATGCAGACGTTCAGAACAGGTATGTGATGGCAGATTGTGTTGTAGCATTTTAAAATGATATTGAGAGGCAGTACTGAAATGCAGTTGACACTCCCCCCCCCAAATGGTTTCCTCTGATTCTACATAAGGGGCTGTAAGGAAATGAACTGGGGTTAGTAGCCTATTCAAATGATCCAGTTAATCAAATTAACTGCTTCCTACTTCCTGACTGTTTTGCAGGTGCTTTTTATACTCAATTGCTTCCTGGTGTTGGATCAAGGAGGCGAATAATTGTCCTCAATACCAATCTGTACTATGAAAGTAATAATCGGTCCATGAGTCTCGAGGATCCAGGAGGCCAATTCCGGTGGCTGCAAAGTCTGTTGACCAAGGCATCAGAAACAGGAGAAAAGGTTTCTTTCAGCTGCCTTAATTTTCTTGTTTTAAACAATACTTCCAAGCCTTTTGGGGACAGATGATTATAATCAGGATAATGTCTCAACTCAACTGCAAAAATGCCTTCAGCACTATGAAGCGATTGTCAAAGGTATACCTCTGGAATGTCAGCACATTTCAGTAATGTCATGATTTCAAGACGGAAGTAAAGGATACATACGTAGTTAAGTCACAATCCATGGTTTTAAGCCATAATTAGTTAGGTTTACATTATATGCTAAGGCATAAACATGGCTTGATTTCTAATAATAATAAACGGGATAAACATATACCGGTATTTAATAAATAAAACTAAACCATGTTATGACTTAATGTGGTATGTATGAATCTAGCCAAAGAGAGTAGGAATCATAGGTTGCAGATCTACAAAGGGCCTTGGAAACCATTGAGTCCAACTTCCTTGTGCAGTTTAGGAGAAGGGTTTGTACCAAATCTATTCAGATTGAAGCCAACAAGCTGTAGATTAATTTTTTAGAATTTCTATAACAGGAGTTTCAGGTCTAAATAGGTTGAGAGAACATATCTTGAGAAAGGATATTGGGAAAAGCAGAAATTTGGAGCCAGCTGTGGTCCCACCTCTCCCAAAGCATTAATCCTAGCTAATGATCATGAGAGTGCATTAGGTTGGGGAAGGCTAGGAACCTGTATTCCACAGTATTTAGTATGTCATTTTTTCCCCCTAACTATCCCTTGTATGATCTATCCCAGGTCTATATTATTGGGCATGTTCCTCCTGGCGTCTTTGAAAAGAAACGAGGAAAACCCTGGTTCCGAAAACACTTCAATCAAAGATATATAGAAATCATTCAGAAACATCATGCTGTAATTGCAGCACAATTTTTTGGGCATCACCATACGGATAGTTTTAGAATGTTCTATGATAACACAGGTACATCCCCTGGAATTCTCTGGAGGTCTTCCAGTCTGTAAAGTAACAAGGTTGTGGGGCAAACTTACTTTATAGGAAGGCAAATATCAAGACTGGACTCTGCTGGAATCTTGGCAACTATCTAGAGATGTCACGTGTCTGCCAGAACCTGACAACTGTTAAAAATGTTATACAATTTAGCAGCATAGTTAAAACAAAGTCTCTTTAGAAAGAGACTGGACAGTCTGAAATGGCACAGGGTCTTCTGCAGGGGGTTGGATTCCAAGGTCCCTTCCAACTCTGTTATTCTGTTATTCAACAAAATTTCCAGTTACCTTATATCAGCTGCCAAAAAAGGCTTATCATAAAATAATAGTTGCCCAGGGATAAGATCTGTGCCAGAATCTACCAGCAATTAGTATATTCCACAAAAGGAGGGCCATAATTGAATTGGGGCATTATTTTCCAATCCCTACCCATTGAATTTAAGATGAAGGGGGTGATAAAGGGGGTGCCCCAAAAGTGATTACAAGGTTTGCATTGCCAAAGGCAGTTCCTTGTCTCATCTGCCAAGTGACACATTGTTGGGACTTGAATGCCACTATTGCAGTCTGCATATCACTCCTTGCTCCATCATGAATTATATCCTGTTACTGTCTGGCATGGAACTGACAACATCCATCAGTCCTCAAAATAAAATATGTGTGTACGTGTGCATGTGATAAAATGCCTGATGTAGTTTGTCTTCTCTTTCAGATTCCCCGATCAATGTCATATTTTTAGCTCCAGCAATTACACCTTGGAAGACAAGCTTGCCAGGTGTGCAGAATGGAGCCAACAACCCTGGCATCCGCGTTTTTACATACGACCGTGAGACACTGCTCGTGAAGGTAGAAAGACAATTCCATTTACAATTCCATTGTTTCCAAGAAATCAGGGCGGTCAACTAAAGTTCAGTATGAATTGGCCCCAGATAAGAATTCAGGAGGGGTGGCTTGGAGCACTTGTGGGAATGAAAGGACTCTAAGCTGATGATGTGTTTAACTCTGCCCGCAGTTCTGCCTGCTCTTCTCCTACACCAGGGGTGTCACACTCGCGGGCCGCGGGCCGCATGCAACATGCACTGGCCACAGCCACCCCCATTTTAGTGAAGGGGGGAAAGTCGCGTTGTGTCACGTGACAACATGACGCCAGGAGTTTGACACTCCTGTCTTACATTTATGTTCATCATAATTAAGTTTACCTGCAAAAATGTAAATGTCCAGTAGATGGGACTAAAGAGTTGAGTTCTCTGTACGTTCTTGCTGCTATTGCATAGTTGTCTGAATTTCTGCAACCTGAATCTGGTAGCTCGCTCTGATCAGTTTTAACAGATTTCTTAGTATTTCTTCCAAATGTTTTCTGTTCCATTTTAGGATATAGTAACTTACTATTTAAACCTCACCCATGCTAACATGGGCACTCCTGAGTGGAAGAAGGAATACAGCCTGACAGAGGCATACGAGATCCCGGATGGTTCTGTTCGCTCCATGCATCTGCTCCTGGAGAAGCTTATGAGAGATGAAGGTCATCTCCAGAAGTACTACCGGTATAATTCAGTGCAGTACGATAGCACATTCTGCAATGACAGCTGCCAGACAGATCACATCTGTGCTATCAGAGAAGTTGACTTTGAAAAATACAATCAGTGTGTTAGAGCCAGAAGTGCTGCAGCTGCAACCCCAATTCTGGGCATTTTCTTACTTTGCCCCACCCTGGGTCTCATTACTTTAGGACTCTTGGACATCTTGAGCAAGCTGGGCTACAAATAGCACCACGTGGATTCCACAGGAGCAAAGAAGAAACACAGAATGTAGTGGCAGTCACACGTGCCAGCATCCTGAGAATTTAGACCATCCATTTCTGATGAATTTTTTGAACTGCGAGCTCATCTGAACATCATCATCAGATCAAAATTATTATTTTTCTTGATGGTGCAAGGTCTCCCTTGGGAAAAAAAACCCAACGCTTCTAATCTAAGAGTATCATTGCTATGACTTCAAGAGTTAGGGATTGGGGCTTTACGCTGCAGTGGTATAAAAGGGTAATTCCAACTGATATTAGGGAAAGAGGAGAGGTTCTAATGGGCTGTCCCAGAGCATGGACTTCTCTTCTTTAACAATGAAATTGCTAGTATCAATACGTTGTTGATAACAATTTTACATCTCCACTCCAGGCTGAGTAAATGACATTTTGGAATTCTTGATTTGATACTCAAAGGGTATAAAGAACAGGATTCAGTGAAACAGGTTCAACTGAAAACTCAGTGGAGTTATCATTTATGCCAATGTCTTCAGCTGAATAAGATGTGTAGAAAAATGTAATATGTGTAAACCAACACAATCATTTGACCAGAAATTTGTATCTTCTGTTGAGGGCACCTTGAAATCACAGCTTTAATAAAATCTCAAAAGATTCTTTAATTGTTTGGGTTTTTACTGCCCTAAATTAAGTTTAAGGGGAAATTTTCCTTATACGGAACCTTGTTAAATTTTAGGAAGGAAGTAAATCTGCTCTTCTAGAGAGCTTTTGCTGAGAAGCCCACTTAGATGGACAGCAGCTCTGCAATATGGTTGGTTTTAGGTTGTAGACTGTTATATTTTTAGAACTGTAATCCACCTGTGACCCAAGCAATAGGTAACGTTCAAAAGTCCACATTATCAGATAGATAAATGTGGTTGGGTTGGGTTGGTTTTGATTTAGTACATCTCATCCAAAGTGTCTGTGAACCCATCATAGTTAACAAACTATAATGAAAAAAGAAAGTATTTTTAAGTGCACTGTATGAGTCCCAGCACATGACTCATGGCTTTCAATGCCTCAGTTGTTTGTTTCATTTCCTATTTTATCCTATGTCTACAATGCCCTCAAAGCAATAAGGGAAGACTTGCAATGTTTTAGAACAGAATTTCACCTCGATAGAAAGGCAGGCCTTGTACAGAGAAATAAAACTGCACATTCAAAACTAGCCTTAAAATCTTTCTGCCTGCACCATGATATCAGGTCCAGATTTTCATATTCTGATAAGCCATTCTGGCTTTTTTTTTTTAATCTGGTGTGCTCGGTTCTAATTGTTTTTTTTACCATAAACTATTATTAAAGGATCCATGGTTTGATCTGGAGTTTCAATTCCGAGTCTCTTATTTTTCTTTCCAGTGGCTGGAGCAGACAATCTTTTAACTTCAGCAGTTTAACAAACACACAAAAGTACGAGGTTTATTGACTTAATAGGACTTAAATTGCTTAGGGTAAACAATAAAGACGCTAATATACTACATGGAATAGAGGAACTTAAAGGATGATTCAGGATCAGCCATTTCACAGCTATTGTTTAATGTTTTTTCAAGTTTTCACAGAGATAAAACAAAAGTAAGATTTCCTGGAATCTCAAGATAATATTTACACATAGGGCAGAAGCTGCTTGGACTCAGGTTCCAGTCACTTTGACTGTCCGATTAAAGAAAAAAATGTAATATAAAAACTGAGATGAGGGGATCTTCAAATATTTTTGACTACCAATTTTAACTATTGGTAATTTATGTGGGAACTGCAATGGTGCTTTAAGGTTTGTGAACCTTTGGGATTTTCAGTATTTCTGCATAAATATGGCCTAAAACATGATCTGTTCTCCATAGAAAACCCTGGAATTACAGTGCAGTTCCAGGCATATTTTTCTGACAACTTATTAACTCCAACTATGTCTTCAAAGGATTTTAGCCTTGAATGTGTTTAACTTGGGCTTTTGCGGGCTGATAAAAAGGAAACAAGAGTTGAGGGAATTGACTTTTAATTCCAGTATGTGTGAAACTGCATGATTCAGAATACTTAAGAACTCAGAATAAGCAATTGAAAATAATGAAAGTGTCATGAGAGCCATTGGTCTTGCAACAGTTCTAAATTAGGCATTTTAAAGTATTACTCAACCAATGAAAAAGGGCATAAATACATCAGAATGCGTGAGAAAGAATTTAACAAGATCTGGAATTGACCTTGTCCAGTTATTCCTGTAGGAACACAAACTTTTCATAAATACCAACAGGTAGTCTTTGACTTAATAAGCATTATAATTGAGCTAAAAGCGTTGTGGTTTGTTAGCTGTGTTTTATGGCTTCCTGTTCCACGAACCTAGCTCTATCTCTCTGTATATAGAGGTAGTCCTCAACTTACGACCACAATTGAGCTCAACATTGATGTTGTTAAGTGAGAAATTTGTTGACTTTTGCCCTATTACGACTTTTCTCGCCACATTTGTTAAGTGAATCACTTAAATTAGTAACACGGTTGTTAAGTGAATCGAGTTTCCCCATTGACTTTGCTTGTCAGAAGGTTGCCAAAGGGGATCACATGACTCCAGGACACTGCCACCGTCATAAATGTGAGTCAATTGTCAAGCATCTGAATGTAAATCACGTGACCATGGGGATGCTGCAACAGTTATAAGTGTGAAAAAATGGTCATAAGTGACTGTTTTCAGTCTTTGAATGGCACTAAATGAACTGTTGTAAGTCAAGGACTCTCTCTCTCTCTCTCT
>JANHFL010005729.1:40794-53203 GCA_032468155.1 Oxyrhabdium leporinum | reverse complement strand
ATTTTAATTACATTCTCATCTGTAGAGATCTCTTTGTTTTTCCACTGTTGTATAAACACAATTTCCACCCAGTCACATGATCAAACCACACACACCAAGCCACACACACCAAGCCACGCCCACAGAACCGGTAGTGGAAAATTTTAGATTTCACCACTGATATCTTGCTACTAGTAATAAAAGTAATACCTGCAGCCATTATGTAACTATTTACATGGCCAAAATGAACCCGTGGAAAAGAGGAGCTGTTTCACAGTTAAGATATTTTATGTAACAAATTTATGCTTAATAGCATAACAGGATCCTCTTCATTCCCTTTATTTTTGAGTCACTCGAGGCTTTTATATCAATGTATGAAAACATTTCTGTGATGCAACGACCAGGTTAATGAACTAGTCTGTATGCAGTGCACATGGCAATTTGAGCCTGAGACACCTGCTTGAATGAAAGGTCAAGGAGTGTAGATGGAAATGGAAAATTATCTGTGTAGCAGATAAAAGCAGAAAAAGTGATATTTGCCAGATAAGTCTTTGTTGCCTCATAATTTTCCAGAATTACAGCGTTTATAATTTAATTAACCCCTGCCTTTAGGCAGAGATTTTTTTAAAGCCTATCCATCCAGAAACCTGTTATTAAAGAATGAACAAAATCCTAGTCTTCCCAGGCAGTTTGCTTCAATGGGAAATTCCTTTTAGCAGAAACTCAGTGACTACAAAAAGCTTACCTGCAAGTTAAGCTAGATAGTTGGGTTCAACTCTTCTAGCTCTCCACTTCCTCCAGTTAGAATTAACAGGTATTCTACTGAACAAAACTTGAAATGGAATTTCTAACTCACGGTTTTGAAGGTTGAACTGAATTGGTATATGTCACAAATCTAGACATAAGAATGGATTTGCTTTATTGCTTCCAATACAAAAAAAAATCAAGCATGGAAAAGCTGTGAGCAGCTAGGTTGGAACTTGAAGCTTTCTAAACACTGTTTTGAAAGCTACATTTGAAATTTGGTGTTGGACAAAACTCCTGAAAATGATATGGACAGCCCAAAAAGCAATGGACCATTGTCCCAAAGGTGCTTTTTCAAAAGGCAACTGTACTTTCTTTGTTTTTCCTTGAAGATGTTTTGCTTCTCATTGAAGAAGCTTCTTCAGTTCTTCAGTCAGAACTGAACATGGTTTGGGACAACCATGACCTGGATGATGAGAATGTCCGTAGACATTGGACTAATCAATCAAACATAGGAATACTCTACCATTGATAACGTTCATGATATAATAGCTGTACTTCAATATGATATACAAGTGTCTTTTTCTTTATCATTTCTCTGACAAGAAAAACCATTTTTGCTTTTGAAAATAACATTTTCACATTACAGTTATGTTTTTGCAGTCCAATTGAAAAGACTGCTTGCTGTACTCTTATTGCTCTGCTAATCATTCCTTTTCCATTTCCATCCCTTTTTCCATCTCTTTTCCTGCATGACAGGTACCGCAGTCAATTTCTTGTCTTGAAATATAATCTATGAAATAGAAGCTCAATAAAGCAGTTTGCATTTGCTTCAGCAAGTTCCAAGATCCTTTATTTAGAATTTAGCGTTATTGTATCCACCCCACTTCTCAGTTTAAATATACGTTGCAGTTGCATGGTCACACTATTCAGAAAAACCTTTGAATGACAATTTGTTGCTAATTGCACAACCACTGAGAAAGATTTTTTAATAAATTTATCTACCCAGGAATGACTGGCAAACTGCAAGATAAATATATACGAGGGGAAGACATAGCCGGGCTGACAGTTTTCATACAAGGGCTTCAGAGAGGACCTCAATAATTGGAGCAAGTTGCATGCAATGCTGGGGGGTTGGTTTTGACTTCCCTCCCCCCCTCTCTTTGAAACAAACGGGGGGGGGGGAATGCACCCTGAGTTTTATGCAAATTGCTTTGCGAGGAGAGGTAAGAGCACAAGCCCCTGGCAAAGGAAATTCAGGGTTCGAGGTCTGTAGCAGCAGCTGATCGATGTCGGTTGAAGTCATTTTTGCTTGGATTTATTCAGATTATTATTATTATTATTTTAAAGCAGCTCGGCAAGGGGGAAAGCCAAAAAGAACAGAAAGGAGCCCCCACCCCCCCAAGAGGCCAGTTAGGACTGTAAAATAGGAGGCAGAGATGTGAACGGGTGAAGAAGGTCCAATGTTTGGAAACAGCACCCTGAAGAGTTTTGCAGTCTTTCATAACTGCAGGGGTGAGGGGGAGGGGGGCGGTGTTGCCTTGTGCTTCAATCGCTGGAAACTCACCTTGGGTAAACCTTGAGTTATCCCGTGATAAGTTCCACGTCCAATGGACAAGAGTTTGAATTCCACAGAGTTCTTTTGCGGAATTGGACATTTGAGGAGTCCGTGGGTTGTTTATTCCTTCCATTGCTGGAAAGGGGTAAATCGAGGAAGGGTGTCCATCCTTGGCAACTTGGAAGACGGGTGGACTTCATCTCCCAGAATTCCCCAGCCAGCTGAGCTGAAGTCCACCCATCTTAAAGTTGCCAAGGATAGATGCCCATGACGTAAACAAACAAGGTTGTGTAGAAATGTCAGAGGCGGAACAGTCAGACGCTTCCTTGGGCCGTTTGGGGGAAAAAAATCCAAGACTTCATGGAAGCTCAGCCTATGGTAGAAAACAGCTTTGTTTTCCCCAGACAGCCCAGACAGAACTCAAACCGGGGTGGGAAGTGGGGTAGGGGAGAGAGAGAAGGAAATAGAGGCAGAGCATCCCATCCCCAGCTTTCTCTCTCCCCCCCCCCAGAGAATTTGCTTGGTAACAGAGAGATGGTTAAATCCACAGACTGGAGGTGGGGGGAGAAGGAGTCAGATGTAGGAGAGACCTATAAAGGGCTAGATAGATCTCAAGGTATGTGGTTGTCGAGCGGTGAAAACAGAAGGTTGTGTCTTGATGCAAAGCAGTGGGGGGGGGGGGCGAGGGTGTGTGTGTGTTTAGAGATCTGGCCTGGGATATTTATTTATTTAGTATATGGCAAAGACATGGATTACAGTAATAAAGTTATATAGAAGGAGCCCATAATACTACGGTGCACGCACGATGGAAATACGTAGTGGTAAGGTTTGAGGAACGCAAATGTATATGTTATATATAATTTACAGGTTACATTTGAACTAACGTTGATGTGTAAGAATAGAATGAATGTTCTACGTATTAATTATCTAGGCCATTGATCCAATGAAGTGTGGCGTGTTGGTTAGTTGGAGAAAGTCTGTTTATCCTTGGATAAAGGGAGTGAGAAACTGAATTGCAGATAAAGGAATGATCCCAAAGAGGCTATGGGTCTGTCCAAGGGAGGAGGGGGGGAGGTGGTGTTGACACAGCCTGGAGGAGACGATGATGGATTTGTTCTTAGCGCTTCTCAGATCTGATAAAGAAGAGACCCATCTGGGAATCGACCTCGTTCGGAGTAGAGGAGTAAACATGCCAAAAGCGAAACACACCAGAACAGGCATTTGTTTATCAGAAATGCAGATTTTTACTGGCTTAGGCATGAAGTTGAAGAAAGAACTTCTGGATTGGAATTGTTACATTAAGTCAACTCCACTCTTTGGGTCAGGTGGGTGGAGTGAGTTATGTGTTGGCTGTATTGCACTTGTGGGGTGGAAAGGAGAGGGGAGAGGAGAGGAGAGGAGAGGAAAGGAGAGGAAAAACAAGGCTTTTGGCAGGCAGAGCAGTCACAGCTGGAGACCTCGGGGCGCAGAAGCTGCATTGTTTAACCTAGGGTGTGCTGAAGTTCACAAGACTGGGCCAAAGCTGCTGGCTATCTTGACCAGTGGTTGGCTCAAGAGAAATCCAGTAAGGCTGGATGCTCTTTGGGTCCTCCTCTGAATGCTAATGTCATGCTTCTTTTAAAAAAAAAATAAAAAATAACCAGGAGAATGAAGAATAGAGATTCAGAGCGTTGGTACAATTGTGAAGGTGCCCAAGCAATTTTACAGTTAGGTGGCTACGAGAATAAGTCTCAGGTTTTCATGTAGGAAGCTATTTGGTTATCCAAGGCCAGTTATGGCTTCTGGTGGTGTCTTGTTGATATCATCCTTGGATCCTGAGGACAGCAAGGTACTGCAGCCCAGAATTATGGGTCTTGCTGTGTGTACCTTGAAAGTCCTGGGTTCAACTCTGTTTTTTTCCGTGCAACAGAATCAGTGACCAGTGAATCCCGCTGGTCTTGTTGGGCTAAGTCCCATACAAGTCCGCTTCCTGTGATGGGGACCCAGACTGGAGAACATCTAGTCCTTCAGCTGTTGAACTTCTATTGTCCCTCTGTCCATGGACAGTAGCCACTGCAGAACACCAAATAGTTTCCCCGCCTAGTGCAAACTCCCAAGTTTCCTCTATTAAAGTGCGATCCGGTGGGATCTAGGAGACGAACCTTCCCTCTTGTAGCACCTGTCCAGTGGGATAGGCTGCTTCCTGCGATTCAAAGGGCCTTGGCATTTCAGAAGGTCACGAAGCCATGGCTCTCCTCTTAAGTGATGGAGCAGGGCATTCGGTGAGCTTACGTTCGGTTACGAGGTTAGATATGGTGTCTTGGTTATTGTGTTATGATTATTTTAATTCTGCTTTTGGTTCATTGATGGAGGTTTTATTATTACGTTGTTTTTGTGATTTGTTGTTAGCTGCCCAGAGTTGACGTGTGAGACAGGTGACCGGATACATTTTCTAAGCAAATAAATGGTGCCTTCCATCTCTGATAGAGACCAACCTTGAAATCCATGGTTTTCCAACCATAAGTAGGATGCCTTCTGTCTCTGATGGAGACCAGCTCTAGAAGCCATGGTTTCCCCAACCAGTGTCCACCCTCCATAAGTGGAGTAGCTCCCCTCTCTGATGGAGACCAACCCTGAGCAAATGATTTACAGTACTCCAAACTCTGGGTCTCTCTATACTCCTTAAAAATCTGGTTTTATTCCAGAGCGAGCAGGAAATTAAACTGCTACTGTTTGGCAACCCATGAAGTGCAGGTGGCCTCTTGATTCTTACACAATCTTTGGAATGTTCCAGTTTGGTTCACAGAGGGGAGTGTGTGCTGAGATAGTTTTGTTATTCTCAGGAGCGCCAAAGGAAGCGCTTGAACATGTGACAGCAGGCCTGCTATATTTGGGGAGGGGACTGATGGCCGAACTCCACATCTCACTTGGATTCCAGCTGGACTTAGGTCTTCTAAAAATACCCCGATGGCATTTTTCATCCCTACTGCTGTTTCTCTGCATTGGGTCATCTAGCAGCAAAGGTGCAGGGCTGACAGTTTGCAGCATTATGATGCAGAAGAAGAGGAAGCAGTGAAGGCGTTATTTATATATTCTTTTCAAAGTAACTGGGAAGAAGCTGGGCAGAATTCCCACTCGTTGTGATATTCTCTGGGGAAGGAGGTGGGGGGATTTCAGAACTGCAGCAAAGGTTTTGGTTCTGGAGTCAGAGTAGCATTCTCTTTTTTTAAAAACAAAAACAAAAACCACCAAATATTTTGCAGTAGTACTGCCGTGTTCATCCAAAGCCTTCAACTCTTGGAGTAGCTGAAGTGTAGATGATGAAAACTCTTTATCGTGGCTGTTGTTGTTATGGTCCAGAAAGTCGACTCAAAGTCTTGGTCACCCCAGCAACATGTCCCTGCAGTTTACTTGGCAATCTGAAGGGTTGACTCATGGCAATTGGACCTGTTGTCGGTTTGAGACATTTCACTGCTCAGAAATAAACAAACAAACAAGTAAATTATTTGTAATTATTATTTTTAACTGGACTCACAAATAGGTCCAGGTGCCACAACTCAACCTTCAGACAACTTTATCTGGATGTTTGAGAAGCTTCAGTGTCATACTTTTCTTGGCAATGTTTTTCAGAAGTGGATTGCTAGTATCGTTTCCCTAGGTTTGAGAGTGAGTGATTAGTCCACCTGGTTTTTGCACCTAAGGCAGGACTAGAAGTCCCAGTCTCCTGATATCTAAGGTAGCACTTTTAATGGCAGGCCAAATTGGCTCTCCCTGGAAAATCTAGAAATGTAGAATTTGCACAAATCGCTGATGGTTTGGAGAGAAGACCTCAATTTCCAGTTCGTTGATAGGCAGTGAGCAGGTAACCCAGATGTTATGGAGGACAAAGAATCTCTACATGGGATCCTCTACATCAGGGGTGTCCAACGTGGGCAACTTTAAGACCTGTGGACTTCAACTCACAGAATTCCCTATGGCTGGCTGGGGAATTTGGGGAGTTGAGCTCCACCAGTCCTAAAGTTGCCAAGGTTGGACACTCTTGTTCTACGTATACCGCATTTAATCTCCAGGAGATTTCAGCCAATGCTGGCTTGGCCTTCTGGCAGTTCTAGCACCATCTTCTTTAGGAGGGAGGGAGGGAAGCCCTAGAAGTAGCAAGTAGTAGGCAAATTATCGTCTTATTTTCTTTTTCCTTTTGTTTCCAGGTAGAAAAATGTCCACTTTCCTTACGGTTGGCCTTCTCCTACTCTTAGTGATTGACTATGGTTCCTCTGAGAACTCCAGTACTCCACGAGGATGTGGACTGGATCTCCTTCCTCAGTATGCTGCCCTGTGTGATCTGGATGCTATCTGGGGGATTGTGATTGAGGCCGTGGCAGGTGCGGGAGTCCTGACTACGCTTCTCCTCAAGTTGATCTTGCTGGTGAGGCTGCCCTTCATCAAAGGCAAGGAGAAAAGGAGCCCGTTGGGCCTCCATTTCCTCTTCTTTTTAGGGACCTTGGCTCTGTTTGGCTTGGCCTTTGCGTACATCATCGAAGAGGATGAGACCATCTGCTCCATCCGCAGGTTCTCCTGGGGAGTCCTCTTTGCCGTCTGCTTCTCCTGTTTGCTCGCTCAAGCCTGGCGGCTCCGGAGGCTTGTCCGCCATGGCAAAAGTCCATCTGGATGGCAGCTGGCCGGAATCGCCGTCTGCATTGCGTTGGTCCAGGTCATCATTGCCACGGAGTGGCTGATACTGACGATTGTGAGGGAAGGAAAGCCAGCCTGCCATTACGAGCCCATGGATTTTGCGATGGCTTCCATTTACGTGATGTTCTTGATGGTGCTCACCATGTGTTTCTCCTTCTTCACATTGTGTGGGAAATTTAAGAAGTGGAAGAAGAACGGGGTGTGTCTTGTCATCACCAGTTTCTTCTCGATTCTCATTTGGGTGGCTTGGCTGACTATGTACCTGTACGGTAACAAGGAACTGGGGAGAAGAGACCAGTGGCAGGACCCCACCCTTGCAGTGGCTCTGGTAGCCAATGGCTGGGTCTTCCTAATCTTCTATGCCATCCCAGAGGTCCACTGTGCCATCCTTCCATCACAGCAAGAGAGCACGCCCAACTACTTTGACACTTCACAACCACGGATGCGTGAAACTGCTTTTGAGGACGACCTCCAGCTTCCTCGGAGTTACATGGAGAATAAAGCTTTTTCGATGGATGAACATAATGCAGGTGAGTGTCTGTTTGTTCAGGATGGGGCTGAAAATGCTTGTCATGAGCTGTAATAATATGGAAAGATCGACCAAATAAAAATTTGAGAACGGAATACTTTAAAGTAGCAATGACTCAAACAGGAACTGCTTGTCGAGAGAAAAGCATATCCTGGGGGTGGAGTTAATAGAGGAATTAGCCTAGAATCATTACGCTCTCACAAATGGTTTAAGGCCAAACCCTCTTGAATTCTGCCAACTCTTATCTAGCACCAAGTTAGTACTTACTATTAACTAACTAGAGAAGCACATTGGCTCAATGGTGAAAGATGCTGAGCTTGTCATCTGGAAAACTGACAGCCTGGGTTTGAGACCCGAGTACCGCACAACAGAGTGAGGTCCTGTTCTTGCCCCAGCTCTTGTCACCTAGCAGTTGACGGTGTCATAACAGCATAACTATGCTTTCTCTTCTGGGATCTAGAATATAGTTTCACTAAGTATCTCCTGATCCGCATTGCTACAAGACGGAAGATTGTGTTTTGTTCCCAGGCCTCTTTGTGATGAATTGCAATTTCCTGTCCAGTTTTCACCTTGAGTTAGATGCCATGCGTCATTTCTGTTTGGCACCGAGTGCCCGAAATTCTGCTGGAATCCTTAATAGCAAATGTTGAGGAGAACGAGGCCCTCCCTATGCTGCTGAACTACAGTTCCCAGCATCCTTCAATTCTGGCCCCGTTAGTGGAATGACAGGAATTAGAGTTCAGCAACATCTGGACAGGAACGGATCCAGTGGATTTTCTTTCAGACTAATCTCTGTTCACTGGCACTGAGATGATTTAACAGCCATCTGACTGCTTCTGAAGAGAGATCTCTCTTTTTCCCTTTTTCTTCCTTTTCTTTACTGAAGAAGGTGGCAGAAATTGACAAGCTGTGAGACTTGAGTCTAAAAGATTTATTGCTGAAAAACCCTGAATGTGCATTTCCTTTTCTGCAGCTGAATCAAGATTTTTGCATGCTCAAGTGTGCGTTGTAGCAAGTTGGTTTGATCTTTGTTCAATAAAGCAATACGCCACTGATTTACAATATCCTGACATTTTCCCCAGGAGAATAGAAGGCATCTATATGGTGGAACAGATCTATTGTTTGGTGTTTCTTTGGCATTTTTAAAAATCATGCACCTTCATATATTGATGAAGAAAATTACAGGCCCGTATTTTGATAAATTCCTTTTCTTTTTAAATCTTACTTGCCGCATTGAGCACACATGTCCAGCCAAAGCAAGCCATCTGGAATTGTCATAATTCATAAATGAATCTAGGAATAAGCTCAGTTGCGGGCTTGACTCTAAAGACAGCACAAAGGACACTGCTTCAGTGAGATGTCCCAATCTAATGATGCTTAACTCATAGAAATGATTAAGTTGCATAGGAGAAGGACAGGCAGAGCCTAGAGGTGGAGTCAAGAGAGTAATCAGCCTAGAGTTATTACATTCCCACAACCTTTCTTGAATTCTGTTAACTCTTATCTAGCATCAATTTAGGGCTGACTGTTACTGGCTATATTCAGCAATAAATCAGTAGGTAAATCACTTTTTTCAGCATTGTTATAATTTCAAACAGTCACTAAGTAAATGGTTGTAAATCAAGAACTACCAGTAATCTCCTCCGCTAATCTGCCTAATCAACTTTTATAGTTTCCTAGATTAGTGGCCATCACTTAGGAAGTGCATTTCCCAGGTTAACCAAGAACACTGGAAATAATTTCCCAAGATTCACCTTTCTTTGGCTTCGGGTATTTTGACAAAAAAAATCTTGAAAATCTTTGCTTGTCCTATGCCATCCATAATTGTCTATATTATTGTCAAGTGGGTTATCTTTTGGACTTCTTTACGATTTGGGTTTTAATGTTAGGTACATTTTCAGCTGTCTCCCATTGTTGGTTGAACAGAAGTATTAAATATTTAATGATAACCTGGAACAAATTCTCTTATCCCAAAGGAAAATAGATCTTGAAGTTGTTGAAGAAATATTTCAGTTTGTGGTATATGTGTAAGACTTCACTTTGAGGTGAGGTGGTGCCAGGTGTGAACGATCAGTTCTACCCGTGAAGCTCCGGTTAATCTGATTTATAGCTACTCATGTCTATGTACAGGAATATTCTCAACAACCCAGGCACCTGCTTGGCATTAGATAAGAGTCAACAAGATTAAAGGAGAATTGGACTTAGCTCACTTGTGGCTATGTAAGGATTCTAGGCTAATCCCTCATTTAACTCCACCCCCAGGCTCTGCCATTCCTTCTCCTACAGGTGGAAAACTACAGATAGGTTTTAATTCCAGGCAGGACCTAGGACAGCTCCAGTAAGTTGGACCTGCCCCAGGTCCTGCCTGGAGTTAAAAATCCTACCTGTAGATCTCCACCTCACCTTAAAGCCGGCGATGGAGAACTTCCATCTGCTTCTGTTTTCCCCCCCCAAAGTCACTTCTCCCTTTTTCTGTCTTCTTTCCCCACCTCTTTCTCGATATCGTGCAGCATTACGGACAGCAGGATTTCGCAACGGCAGCTTGGGAAGTCGTGCAAGCGCTCCCTTCCGAAGCAACGTCTACCAGCCCACCGAGATGGCGGTTGTCTTGAATGGTGGGACTGTAAGTATAAAAATGGGATCCATAGAAGAAGCTATCCCTTAGGGGAAAAGGCTCAGCTGCTGCTTTCAACTCAGAACTTCCTTTGGTTGGATGCTTGCTGTTATTGGGGAGCAGGGGAGAATGACCGGGGAGGTGAGAAGGGATGCGGGAAGCTTCAACACCCAAGGATGCATGCAGGGCCGAATTCCAAATTCCATTGAGCCAGTCAAGTTTTTCTTTGCTCCGATTGTTCTCTGGGCACTAACACAGCCACGCCATCTCTTCTCATTTGGCGGAAAGGGAAGGATGATTTTATTCTCTCCATCTCCTCCTGGGCAAGTCAGTGAAAAAATATTGGAATGGTCACAAATGTTCTTCTGGTCTGAGAAACCGGAGATGACGACGTCTCTAGGAAAGCTCACCTACTTCTTTGTCCATTAGCATTGACCATTGCTCCTTTTCCCAACCAATCACCGCCTTGTTTTGTTTTGTTTTTTAAGCTGAACTACCATCCATTGGTGGTGCCCTTCCTTTAAATTTGTGCGGCTTTGCAAAAAGGGCCCTTCTCAAAAGAGTTCCTACCCACAGCAGCCAAGATCCCAGGTGGTTGCTTTGAAAGATTCCTTCCAAATCCTTACTATCTCCTTTGCGTTGCCTAGGGTCAGTGTTGACCAAGGAGCTGCACAATCGCTTGATCCTTTCCGCGCTTTATTCCCCTCCACTTCTGTTGGCCCACCAATGATGCTCTCTTCCACCACCACCCCGCACCCCCAGCTGCTTAACTGTCATGACCGTGGCTTTGCTATTGCTGCCCTGTGGCCTGCTTCAAAATGCCACTCATTTGGCTTCTGCTCCGTAGAACTTAGGCCCACGTTCTTTCAAGTCAGCCACTGACTCCATCAGGCAATTTCCCATTTATTTATTTTTTGCTTTGAGTCTTGTTTTGGAGGAGGGTGAGGGCTGGGGGAGAGGAGGGTGTGGAAAAACACGCCGTTGATCTCCTCCAGACCCCGTATCAGCAGGGAGGATATTCAGTTCAGCCAGCAGCAGAGGGATCCGACATGGAACTCCACGTTCCGAGTGTTTTGAATTGTAATAAATCCCGAACCATCCTCACTTCCCACCCGTAGCAGGGTTCGGCTGATTTTATCGGCAGCAGCTGGCCTTCTGACACTCAGAAGCCTATTTGCAAGTCTTTAGCCAAAGCCCAGTGGGTTGGTGGGGGTTGTGTGTGTGTGTGTGGTTTTTTTGGGGGGGGCAGGTGGGAAGATGAAAACAGAGCAATGTGGGCTGTTACGGGTTGCAAGCCTCTGATCGATTCAAGGCAGTTAGAGCCAAGCATGGAAAAATTGAAATCCGAGGACCTGTTTTATTACTAATGGAGGAAGAAAAGGAAGAGGAAGGAGTGAGCATGGGTAGTCCTTGAGTTACAACAGTTCATTTAGTGCCTGTTCGAAGTTACAACGGCACTAGAAAAAGGTGATTTATGATTGTTTATCTCATGTATCTCCGTGATCAAAATTCGGACGCTTAGCAACCGACCCATATTTATGACGGTCGCGGCATCCCGGGGTCACGTGATCCTCTTTTTGCGGCCTTCTGACAAGCCGAGTCAACGGAGAAGCCAGATTCACTGAACGACTGTGTTACTAACTTAACAGCCGCGGTGATTCTCTTACCGACTGTGGCAAGAGAGGTCGTAAAACAGGACAAAATTCACTTCCCAGCTGTCTCGCTTAGCCAGGGAAATTTTGGGGCTCAATTGTGGCCGTAAATCAAGGACTACCTGTGCAAGGTGAACTGCCAACGCAGAGCTGTGTTAATGTAAGGGAGTTTAAAGCAGGGATTTCTCAACGCTCGAAAATGCTTAATCGTGGATGTGTTATCCTTATTTCCAGATTCCAACTGCACCACCAAGTTACACTGGAAGACACCTATGGTGAAAAGCTTAGAGGTCATAGAGGAAGAGAGAGAGAGAGAGAGAGAGGCAGAATCCATTAACATTGCCCCCTCCCTCTTCCGCCCCCCCACCCAAAAAAAGTGTGTGGTTTTCAGAGGGAGGAAATCCATCGGGGGCCCGTGAAAGGTCCTTAGAAACTGAGAGCTCGGAATTCTATTCTCCTTTTTAAAAAAATAAAATAAAATGAATAAAACAAACAAACAAAAACAAAACAAAACTGCGATCGCTGTCAAATCGATAAGCTAACTACCAGGAACCTCCACGACGCAATAGAAGCTGACCTAGGCACATTTTTTTTCTCTTTTTAAATATATATATATATATATAGAGAGAGAGAGAGAGAGAGAGAAAGAGAAAGGGATGAGTAGC
>JANHFL010005729.1:23941-34985 GCA_032468155.1 Oxyrhabdium leporinum | reverse complement strand
TCCCTAACTTTAGATTATTATTTTTTTGTCCCCGGTGCCATCTTATTATACCTATTATAAACAAACACAACCGTGTTGGGGATCGGGGGGGGGTCTGGCAAGGGGGAGTGCCTCGGGGCTTGTGCAGAGTGCCTTTGGGTTGGAAACCGATGCAGCCACCGGTGCAATTGCGGGGACAGCTGGGCAGCTCCCTCCACGAGCGCATCTTTGCAGTGGGTGTATTTTGCAACGCTTGTGTAAAGCAGGACACCAGGAGACGGCGAGTTCTAGTGCCACTTTGGGCACAAAAGCCGGCTGGGTGCCTTTGGACCAAACACTAGGGGATGGCGAGTTCCAGTGCTGCCTTAGGCATGGAAGCCAGTTAGATGACTTTGGGCCAATCGCCAGGTGAGTTCTAGTTCCTCCTAGGCATAAAAGCCATCTGGGTACCAACCACTAGGAGACGGTGAGTTCTAGTGCTGCCTTAGGCATGGAAGCCAACTGGGTGACTTTGGGCCAGTCTCTCTCTCTCTCTCTCTCTCTCTCTCTCAGCCCAACCCACCTCACAGGGTTGTTCTTGGGAGAATAGGGAGAGGAAGGAGTATTAGGTATGTCCTTGGCAACTGGCATGTATTTATGACTGTTGCAGTGTCCCAGGGCCATGTGATCGCCCAGCCGGCTTCTGACAAGCAAAGCCAGATGTGCTAACGACTGCACAATTCACTTAACGACCGCAGTCATTTGTTTAACTGTGGCAAAAAAAGGTCATTAAAGTGGGCACAACTCCCTTCTCAACTCTCTGGATTAGCAACAGAAATTTTGGGCTCCATTGTAGTCATAAGTTGAGGAGCTTCCTGTAGTTTGAAAAGAAATCGGCCTTGTTTAGTATTCCATTACAAATAATTGCCTTTGTATATGTGTTGCGATAAATGTATGCTACTTTATAAGGGGAGGTCTGCTTATCATTTGTAGTAATCCTGTAACCTAAAACATCTTTTGTGAATTTTTGTGCCCACTTCCAGAGAAGTTCCCCGAAATATGAAGAATTCTGAGCAAACAGCAAGGAAAAAGAACAAAGCTGAAGGTCCTAATTGTGGCCAGGTTATTATAATTGAAAGCCCTAAAAGACGCTGTTCAGATTTAGGCAAAAAAGTCAAGCCAAAAAAATTAAAACACTTGGTAAAAGAAAAGAATTCAGAATTGCCAGATCCAAAGAAGAAACAGAGTGACTCTGAGTCGAAGAAGGAAGCGTGGGCAAGCTCTCCTGTGGTTATAGAAAGCAGCTCAGATTTAGAATTGTTAAGAGACGCCAAGAAAAAAAATAAGGCGTTTAAAAAAGGGAAAAAACTAAAGCTTTTTTGTGTACAATTCCAAAACTCCAAGGGTCTGGATGAAGGGCAGCCTGGTACTGATTTTCACGTGAGTAAGAAATGCGACAAGACTGTTCTTGAAGTTGGCAGGCAAAATGAAGAATCGGCGATGAAAAGGAAAAAGAAGAAAAAGGAAAAACGAAAAGAGAAACCTGCTTGCCTTGAACTTTTACGCAGTGATGACAGTGAACAGGCTGTGAAGCAGATCTCTGGAGAACTGAAACCCAGTTGCCAAGAAATATCCTCGGGTCAGAAAAAGAGTAGGACCCTTGAGCAGAAAGTTGCGGGTAAAGAAGCCGAGAAGAAACACTTCGAGGGCGACCCAGAGAACATTTCAAAAAAAGACATTGCCAGCTGCAAGTGCAAAGATGCCCAAAGTGGGGATGGACCTATGCAACGACAGAACGATTTGGCCCGTAGATCAGAAAAAGACAGTGAAGCCACCAAGAAGAAGAAAAAGAAGAAGCAGCTGAATAAAATAAGTCCTGCTTCTTTTTCCTGCTTAGCCATCATCCAGGAAAACCACTGCAATATGATGAGCGAACATAGCCTAAAATGCAGATCTAAGAAAGAAGCAGGGATCGGCAAAGCCCCTAAAAAAGTTAATAAAGCTGCAAAGGAGGGGGCGAAAAGACAAACTGGAGATGTAAGCCGTTTTTCAGAAGCTGCCCAAGACATCTTATCGAAGGTGGGAGCACCGGGAGGGAAGGAAAAGAGAAAGAAAGCAAAGAAACGCAAAGTGGAGCGAGATAACCGAGACGGATTTGAGGGCAGCCAAGAACAGCAGGTCAAGAAAAAGAGGAAAAAGAAGGAAATTGAAAACTCTCGAAATGGAGGGAAGAAAGCAAAGAAGAAACAGGAAACTAAGCTACACTTGGAATGGAGAGGGCCGGTGGTATATATCTATATATATTTAATTTACGGGCTAGATCTGAACTAAATTGGCACTTTGGTAATTTCAGTGGGACTAAACTAAAGCATGACTTAAAATAGTAGTTAATAGTACAGCTAGTCCTCAGCTTAACAAACCATTCATTTCGTGTCCGTGCAGTTAACAACGGCATGGAAAAACGGTGATTTACACCCTAACTGGTCCTCACGCTTATGACCGTTGCAGCTATCCCTGTGGTCACGTGATCAAAATTCAGGCCATGTTTGTGGCTTGCATCGCCCTGGGATCACGTGATCACCGTCGGCAACCTTCTCAGTTGGCATCCGACAAGCCAAGCCAATGGGGGGAAGC
Source organism: Oxyrhabdium leporinum (assembly GCA_032468155.1). NCBI lineage: Eukaryota > Metazoa > Chordata > Lepidosauria > Squamata > Cyclocoridae > Oxyrhabdium > Oxyrhabdium leporinum. Next base: position 32,393 of record JANHFL010005729.1, on the reverse strand, counting down.
TGGATTGGTTTCACGACTGGCAGATTCACTTTCAAAGATGTGAATTTTATTTATTAAATTTATTCGCGTAGCTTCGAAAGGGGAGACACTCTCTCTAAATGCCCGCAGGGATGTTCACGTAAAAGACAACCTGATACGTTGTCACCCCAAACCAGAGGAGAAAGGATGGCAGATTTAAAGAAATTGCAGACAGGTGGGTTTCCTGTTGAACTGCGGAGATCCGGGTTGACAGTCAAATCGGTGGCTTCTCTTCTTAAGCCGCTGATCCGTTTCTTTGGGCCTTTCAACCCTACGACGTTTATGAATTTCTCAGAAAAGAAAATTCTCCCATGAAACTGGACCTCAAATTTTACTCAAGTCATTAAAAGGACAGTTGGGGTTTTTTTGGGAGGGGGGGCAAGTTTCCTTTCATAAGAGGATAGCCAACCAATGCTCACCCCCCTCTAAGTCCTTGGACACCCCCCCCCCCCTTGGGCCACGTGTGCAGATTGTAATGTAGGGCTGGGCTCGAAATGGTTTTGTTTTTTGTTTTTTTTTTTTAAAAACGAACAGGCTTTTTATCCACTGCAATTCTGGCACAAAAACAATCACCGTTGCTATCTCAGAAACCTTGGCAGTTTGAGAAAGCTGTGGGGGGGGGAAACCCCCTACAGGTAATAATATTTTGCTAGCCTAACCCTTTCAAGGGGGGAGCGCCAGATTTCTGATTGTTTATGGAAGCGAAGGCTCAGTTAAATCCTATAATCCTCGCGGAAAAGTGGAAACCTTCAAGTCTTGAGTTCCAGCTTTCCCGTGTGGTCTCGAAAAGAGGCTGGGGGTGAAATAGTTGCTTCATAGTTTGAACAGCCGTGAATGCCAAGAAGATAATGAAAAAATCCCTTAAGCAAAAGAGCTTAAGAAATCAGCAGTGTCCAAACCTTGAGAACTTTTAAGATTTGTGGATTTCAAATCCCAGCATGGCTGGCTGGGGAATTCTGGGATTTGAAGTCCACAAGTCTTAAAAGTTACCCAAGGTTGAATGCTATTAAAGATTGCCTTGTTGATGGGATGAGTTGGAGATAATAACTGCATCCGGCTGTAATAGTGGGGAGGGGTTCTTCCCCAGAGAAGCCAGCATTCCCAGAACTTAATCACAGCCCAGATATCATCAAGAGAATCCCCATCCTTTAAGGCGTTGTATTCCCCGATCTGTCGCAAATCATCATCTGAATATTTCCAAGCTATTTCACACTCAGGTTGGCATTTCAAACGCCTCCAGAAATGGACGCTGAGCAACCTTTTCATTTAGAAGGCTGAAAAGCTTCGGTCAATTTTATTTTTATCTGCGCTGTCCGAGAAAGGCTTTTGTGATGGGTATGGTATCTCTTGGCCTTTTATTGCTCTGCACACCTCTTGTCCCCCGAGCAGTTTAATATAAAGAGGAAAAGAACTGGCTGTTGAATGTTATCCTCTTGTCCTTTTCAGCATGGCAACCTGTTTATGGTTCCAAAACGTTTGGAATTCGGGGGCTGCTTAAGGGGACAGCCCAGCCAGAACTTGGATCCAATTTAGTAGGGTGCATGGGATATATAGTGTGACACCAGATTGCGGAGAATTACAAGGTGTTTTTTTTTAAACTATTATACCTAACTCTGAAGAGGTTCCAACAGCATTGTGTCTTTTTTTTTTTTAAAGAAACAGGTCACAGAAGATGAAATAAAACTGGTGGCATTCAGAAAAGGAAATTGTGATGAAGTGAAGATAGACAAGGTACAGTCATTTCTTACCTTATGGCTGTGTTGGGATCTTGTCAGACGAGAGATAGAGGATGGTCCTCAACTCCTTGTCTGACCCCCTGCGTGTCCAGTGCTCGAGCCATGTTGGGTTTTTGTATGGAAGAGGATTTGGGGAAATGCTGCATGAGGTGGATGTCCAAAGGCTCAAAAAAAAGAGCCTATAAAAAAAAATAAATCAGTCCATTTCCTTTCCCCTTTTCCTCACCTATTGAAACCAGCTAGATTCATTAGAGTAATCAGCCATACAATTATATGTACATAAAGACACTCAATCTACTCTAACCACTTTACTGAGAAAATTCTATTTGGCCTGTGATTGCAGGCACCGGGGAATCGGGGCACCCGAGAATTTGAGAACCTCTGTGGGAAGAGATTGTGTGGTTTGCTTGGTTTTGTTTTCACAAGTGCTGTTTTAATCCTCAGAGGAGTAGCCTGTAACGCCAGTGCAGCTTTTCTTAGCTTTGCCTTCACAGAGGTCCTTCAATAATATCAGTGTGTGGCATGCTTGTATTGCATAGAGGCAAAATAATTCTTAAAAGTGAAGCCTTTTATTTTGGACCAAAAAGAAATATTCCTGAAGCCGTGTTTCTCAATCTTGGCAACTTGGAAGAGATGTGGACTTCCAACTCCCAGAATTCCCCAGCCAGCTGAGCAGAGCAAAACAAAGGTGGCTGGGGAATTCTGGGAGTTGAAGTCCACACCTCTTCAACTTATCAAGGTTGACAAACATTGCCCTAAAGAAACCTGGTTGTCACTCCTCTTTACTCAAAGTTTACTCAACGGATTTACTCAAATCCATCCTTTCTTGCTCCAGGTGAGACGGCAAGAGCTTCAAGAAGAGATTGACCGGGAATCTGGCAAAACCAAGATTGCCAAGGACGGATCGGTAAGCACACTTCTTTTGTGCCTAGCAAATTTCACCTGAGCTGTTTAGCAATGCTGTCGGTTTAACACACCAGTCACGTTCTCTGACTTGATCCATCAATCACTCCTTTGATTGGGAATCTGAGGTCGTGTCACGGGGCCAATTAGCTGAACCCCTAAAGGCTCAGAGAGCAGCAGATCAGTAGTGTCTGACCTCTGGCAAATTGTAATTCTCATCTTTGATCCTGAAAGGGGGCATTTCTGCTCCTCCCCTCCCTCTATTTCCACTGGGAGAATTAGTTGTGACGTCTTTGTGCAAAAGGGACTCTTCCTAGAACACAAACAGCAGGAGCTTTTGAGCCTTGCTGTCACTGGAAATTTTCATTCATTTTTTTTTCTTCTTTTTTTCACGGTTGAACAATCATGTAATTCCTCGGCTTATGACCACAATTGAGCCCAACTTTCCCACGGTGAAGCAAAAGCAGTTGTTAAGCGAGGTGGTGCCTGCTTTTTAACCATCCTTTTATGTCACCGTTTTTAAGGGAATCACTGCGCTGGTTAAGCAAATGTGGCTTAGATTTTGCATGTCGGAATCCAGTTGGGAATGTAATCACAATGGTGATCCCGGGGCAGTGCAACTATCGTAAATCCATGCTGGTTGCCATGTGCCCAAGTTTTGATCACGTGACCATAGGGTCATAAGTATGAAAGTCACCATCAATCACTTTTCCAGTGCCGTCGGGACTTCGAACGATGCCTAAACACATGGTTGTAAATCAAGGAGTACCTGCGTTATTCGCAGCCGAATCAAAACCCGAGAAAGTGAGCAGGTACGGAGGGGAGAGACCAGGGTTATCACGGGTGTTACCGATGGTTGCTGCAAATCGACGTCTGCTTGCTTTTCAAGAGAACTGAGTTGCACAGAGTCTGCTAATCCTTTCTCCCTTGTTCTTCAGGACAATCGTTTGGGCCAATGGGGCACGGCAGCATTTGAAACTCCGGAGCAAAAGACCAAATTTCAAAGACTGATGGGTGGATTTAAAAAGGGCTTAGCCCCAGCTCAGAGTTCTCCAGCAAATGCTAACAAGCCAAACATGGCTCTGGACCGGCCCAGAGAACAAGAACTGCAACAAAACCTAGAAGCAGAATTCAAGAAGGCCGTGGAGTTTAAGCACCGTCGAGGAATCGGCCTGGGGTTCCAACCCAGCGGTGTACACCTAGACAAATATGCTTCCAAATCTATTAAATTTGAAGCTTGACATGTGAGGAAGTGAAGGCTAAGTTGCCCAAATGAGATTTTTTTTGGGGGGGGGGGAGTGTAATATGTGTTTTTTTTAAATCTACAACAAGAAAATGGACCCTGAATTTTAACTCGGCTGCTGTTCTCAAACGGAAGAGAAACGGCCTTTACAAATACTTGGGTTGATCTGCTAAGGGTGCATACATGCGTATGTATTTGTGTTAAATTACTGCTTGGCAGGTTTAAAGGGCCACGATTGACCTGAGTTAGGATGGGCAACTGAGCTGTGGTCATTTAACAGTCTATATAACTAAAATAAGTGGCAGGTAAGAAGAGAACGTATTTCAACTCGGAGGCGGGCAACCTGTGGTTTTTGCCTGCAGTCTCAGTTTTTGCTGCGAGTTTCCATACCACTGTGCCACTGAATTTTAGGGACAGAATGTCAAGTTTTGTCTGTTCAACACCTGAGCAAATGACTAGATAAATTTACAGTCCTGGCCTCAGTGTTGTGCTCTTCTGTCATACGGTGACTGTGTGTCCGGGCAAAAAAAAGCCACCTTGCTATTTTAATGTTACCTCAATTTTATTAAAAGTTTTTTCTACAATTCATCGGTCTCGAGTGGTATCTCAAGGTACATATTTGTATCTACAAGGGAGGTTATAATCTTAATGGTTGGCCAAGACGCATCTCTGCACCTCTTTGCAAGTCCAGGAGACCCCGGGACGTATTTGTAGCTCAGGGTTGAACCCGGGGTCCTTAGTGCTCTCTCAGCTGAGTTGTTTTCATGCTGACGTTTCATGACCCAACTAGGTAACGTCATCAGTGCTAGAAGGGAGTAGGATTTGCTCTGTTTATATAGAAGTGGTTTGGGCAATCAAGAAACTACCAATGCAGACAATCAAACAGCAAACAACGGCCTAATCAAGGCACTACTAAGAAGAAACCCACCCTCCCATCAACAGTGACAGGACAAGCCACCTGTATATAAACAGAGGGCAAACCCCACTCCCTTCTGGCACTGATGGCATTATCTAGTTGGGTAATGAAACACCTGTAAGCAACCAACCAAGCTGTGAGAGCACCAGGGCTTCCTTTACTTTCCTGACCTCATTTATTCTCCTTTCCTTCTCTGTCTCACACCCCTCCCCTCACTTTGTATGACATCACCATTCCCTTTCAGACCTTCCTCAAATCCAGCCTTAAGCATTTATACAGAATCAAATTAAACTTCTGCAGTTTGGAATTCTTCATTTTTTGCTTTGTACCAACATGCATATTTTTTCTAAAACCGCTGCTCCCCTGTTCTCAAAGGATTACATCATCTCGCAATTTAAAAGGCAAAACGTCTTCATTCACTCCCCGGCAATTATAAATTAAAAAACAGATGAAGACTGCATCGTAGGAACCAGGCATCTTGATTACATGAAATAGCCAGCTAAGGACTGCTTACAAAGATTAATACTGAATATAAATGCCTCCTAATCTTAAGATTTATTTTTTTAAAAAATGCCTTTTGAAGGAAATGCATTGTGAATTAACTGATCTGTGCTGCAAAGACAATTATTTTCACTGCTTAACAGGATAACGGAGTTGGAAGGGACCTGGGAGGTCTTCTAATCCAGCCCCCTGCCCAAGCAGGAAATCCCCTCTTCAAAACCTCCAGTGTTGGAGAACCCACAACTTCTTCAGGCAAGCTATTCCACTGATCAATTGTCCCAACTGTCAGGAAATTTCTCCTTAGTTCTAGGGTGGTTCTTTCTATCGCTTCTCGTCTCCTGCCTTTGGGTGCTTAGGTTGGCCCCGTCTTTGTGGCAGGCTCTCAAACTTTGGAATGCTGCATATCATGTCTCCCCTAGTCCTTCTTTTCATTAAACTAAGCATAACATTTGGGGTAGACATACTTTGCAGGGGCTTTCCCAAATGTTAACATTTTCTCAACTCTGCTTTCTTGACTAGATGGTTTCAAAGCATATACTTTAAAGACATCAAATAATTCTAGCTTATCCTTTTCTTAAAGCTAGTAAGTGCTGCCTTTCTCTGTCGCCTTGCCAACCCAAAGCGTCATCTTTCTTTCCTTTGCACGTCCGCCAAATTTGGATTTGAAAGTTATTTTTTCCACTCCGCGATGATTAAGATAATATTTCACTGACCCAACATTTAACATTAAAGTCAACGTTTAATGATGAACAGCTGTGTAGCGGTAAAACAAAACTTCATTTCTGACCAAAAGGACTGTTATCACCAGGAAAATTTACCTTTTCTTCTCCAACCGAGTAAATCTATCGTGCGCCAAGGGACCTTTTAAGGGGAAAAGATATCGAACTCTGATCACACCCTGTGAGGCAGCTTGGGAGTTTAAAGGGCTGGGAGAACTAGCTTTCCAGGGATGTAACTGCCTAGTTTGACACCCCTTTAAGTTCTTGACTGCAAAGAGAGCCGTAGCGTCAGCTCTGTGAAGTGGCTAAGTTCAGCGTGTTTACTCTGCAGCTTGATGTATTCCAAGGTTTTGACCTAGAAAGGAAAAAAGGGAGGAAAAGCATAGTGAAAGTTGAAATTGTTATGCATCTTTGCCTCAGCCCTAAAGGGTGTTTTTAAGGTCCAGTGATTCAGGCATGAAATCACTACCCTGATTTCTTTTTTTTTTTTAACAACAAAACTTGACGGCTGGGTTAGGTGTAAGGCTGCAACAGGAAAAGCTCCTTGTGTCAAATTAAGGGCTGTTTTATGAACTAAAGAGAGGTTGCAGTAGCAATAGACTTAGACTTACATACTGCTTCGCAATGCTTTACAGCCCGCTTTTAAGCGGTTTAGAATGTTAGCATATTACCCCCAACAATCTGGGTCCTCATTTGACCGACCTCGGAAGGACGGAAGGCCGAGTCGACCTTGAGCCGGCCAGGATCGAACTCCTGGCAGCAGGCAGAATCAGCCTGCAATGCTGCATTCTGACCACTGCGCCCCCCGCCCCCCAACGGCTCCTTCCTGGTCAACATCCCCCGGGGCCTTCTATGGCGGTTGGGCTCCGTCTCTCCTTACTGTGGTTTTGGTGTCCGCAAAGCCGTGCTTCTGAGCCAGGTTCCAGAGGTTGATGGCCAACTGGTTGAGTTTGTTGTTCCGCAGGTCGGCGTGAGCCAAGAGGCTACTGAAGAAGCAGAGGGCCAGGTGACTCTGACGCTTTAGAGTCTGCCGATGGTAAGACAAGGAGCGGTCAAGGGGCGCCTAAGCAATACCGGCAGTCCTTGACTTACAAACGTTCGGTGACCAAAGTTACAGCTGTTTGCAATGTTCCCAGCCGGCTTCCGACAAGTAAGGTCAATAGGGGAATTCAATCAGAAGAGAGCTGGAAGGGACCTTGGAGGTCTTGTAGTCCAGCCCCCTGCTCAAGCAGGAGAACCTAGGCCATCTCAGACAAGCCACTGTCCAGTCTCTTCTTAAAAACCTCCCAGTGATGAAACGCCCACAACTTCAGAGGGCAAGTTGTTCTAATTGTCCTCCCTGTCAGGAAGCTTCTCCTTCATTCCAGGTTGCTTCTCCCCTGGATTAATTTCCCTCCATTGTTTCTTGCCCTGCCTTCTGGTGCTTCAGGAAATCAGCCGACCCCCCTCCTCTTTGTAACAGCCTCTCACATACCGGAATACTGCTATCATATGAAATATATCCTATTAAAACCGGATTCGCTGAATGACCACATGATTCACTTAACAAACGTAGTGATTCGCTCAGCAACCACGGCAAAAGTTGCCAGATCAGGCATGCGTTGCCCAACAAGGGAAATCCCTGGGCTCAGTTGTGGTCGTATGTCGAGGACTAACTGTGTGCAGAATGGTGCGAATCACCGGGAACAACAGAGGATCCCTGCCCCACCCATGAAACCGAGTCTTCTGCAGGCTGCCACGTAATTACCCATGGGAAATAGGGAGGGGGTACTTTCTCATGCTGTTAAGAGGGGTTGTAGTCAAAACAAAATTCCTTCTAGGAATGTCAAGGCCGTTCTCTGCAGCACCTGGAAGAGGAGTGCCAAGATGGAAGAAGGAATGCTGGGTATAACCCATGATCGGGGGAATGGGATTGATGATGGTTAAGAGAAGGTGGATCTGTCATTCTCTCTTGGGTGGGAAAAAACCTGGGCCTTCAAATTCACGTTCGTCCCAGATGTGCCGACATGGTTTCTTTAATCAACTCTAACTTAGATAAACACCTGTCTTGAGTGCTAAGTGATTTATGGGAACTTGGACGGAACGCTGACACCTTTGTCAGGATGTACATTTCCCTGAATAAAGCTTGCAGAGAAAGCCAGGGAGTCCTCAGCTGAGAGTTACCAGCCGTCCACTCAAGCCATGGCTGACGTCACTCGAAAAACGATTTCTTGGAGAGGAGTTGGTGAGGCGATCACGGTTGACCTGCCCCATCAATTAATGTGTTTCATACTTCACTGGAACGCTCTTTAAACTCAGCCAGCCTTAAACAGTCGCTCAGGGGGGGTGAGTTATAACCACAGAAGCAGACAGGGAAAACAAACGGGGTTTTTAATATTTAAAAAAAAACTTTGTAAAAATTTTTAAACGGGGCACA
>JANHFL010005729.1:0-18586 GCA_032468155.1 Oxyrhabdium leporinum | reverse complement strand
AAGAATCAGTGGGGGAGAGAAACAAGACAGGCCATTACAAAGAAAGATGTTTTGTACTGCTTCTGATTGGACAACGGCGTGAGAAAATTTAGAAGGAGTAGAGAAAATACTTTACTTAGGAAAATGCCGATTTCTCTCTCCTCTTTATCTGTCTGCAGGGACACGGTTTTGTGTTTTTGTTTTCAACCTCATGTCCGAAATGCAGTCCTATTTATTTTTTCTCCCTTAGTTTCCCATTATTTTCATTTTTGTTTTTGTTTTTCTGCCGTCTGATAAACTAACAAAAATGTTCAAACTGTGAAATGCAGTCATATTTAATCACTTCGTTCAGCTGCGTTCTTTAAGAAGAAAAAAAAAACAAAAGGAGGTGGAATCTTTGTGATTCCAAAGACGGGCTCGTGCTATTTCGGATGGTTTTCCCTGCTGCGTATGATTACAGTCGTCCCTGACTTGCAATCACAATCGGGGGGCCAGAATTTCTGCTCCTAAGCGAGACAGTTGGTTCAGTGAGTCTTGCAGTCGTTAAGCGAGACTTTCCCGGCTGACTTTGCTTGTCGTAAGTCAGCTGGGAAGGTCGTAAACGGTGATCACACGATCCCGGGACACCAACAACCATCGTAAAAAGATGCCGGATGCCAAGCATTCAAATAGGTGACCAGAGATGCTACAACGGTCGTAAGTGTGAGGGTCAGTCCTAAGTCACTTTTTTTCCAGTGCCATTGTCACTTCACTTGGTCGCTAAAAGAATCCTTGTCAAGTCGAAGACTGCTTATAGAGTAGAACTGTTTTTCGCCCGCGTATTCCATCCGTAAAAATGTCTGCCTTCTGCCGAGGAGTATTTCTCTACCGAAGGCAACCAAACGACGGGAAGCAGAGTCAGCTCCCTTCTCAAGCTCTTTGCAGGGGAAGAGTTAGAAATCCGAGCAGCTCTCTTTGGTTTTGCCTCTCTAATCTCTACAATTAACAACAATAACAACAACAACAACGTCGCCTCAGAAAATTGTGCAGCTTATCGCTCTGCAGATTTACCTTGTGAAAGGCACTGATTAGCCAAAGCAACTTGTCCAGAGTGCAGGTACAAATTGAGACGGGTAAAAATGCCGGTCAGCGATGGGATCGTTATGAAGCAGAAGGCAACACAGGCCTAAAATTAGGAAAGGACAGTTTCTGAAGATCTACCACAACCAGGTTTTTGAGATTCAGACTTTAATATTTAACGTTAGCCGTCTTAGCAATATTTCTTTTAATATTTTCTTTATTAAGTTTATGTGCCGCCCACCTTACACTGCAAAGCAACTCTTCATTTTACCTATAATGCAATATAAGTAACACAGCCTTATATTTAATGTAATAAATATATAGTGTAATATAACGTGGGCCAAACGAGAAACCTGTTGATGAAGTTTTCGCAGGTCTTTTAAAAGGTGGATTCAAATCAGACTGAGATCTTTTCGCTTACAAGGAATCATCAAGCCAAGATTTAGGGCTAACACTCAACCACCAATTGTTCCATGCCTGCACTTACCCTGACGAATGCCGCAGTTTTTCTGGAATGATTCCCTTTCATTACTTTTCTTGTTTCCATCGCCAGCTGATTCACGCTCTGTTTTGGAAGATAGTGTTACCGACGTGAACAACTCTGCATCCAGCCACTTATGGACTTGGTAGTTTCTTGATTGCCCAAACCACTTTATATAGAACAGAGAGCAAACCCTACTCCCTTCTAGCACTGATGATGTTACCTAGTTGGGTAATGAAGTGTCTGCAGAAAACAATCAAGCTCAGAGAGGGAGGAAGGAACAAAGGACTCCAAAGATATGCAATGACACACAAGATATGCAAAGCGTGTTTCATTCTGCACCCCAAAAAAATCATAAACCTCTACAAAGATAGAGCAAACACTCGTTGGGAGCTGAAGGTAAATGAGGCTGGGAGAATCACCCAGGTAGGTCAAAGGGATGCTGGAGTCTGAGTGTTTCAGTAGATGAGCAGTGACGCTGTATCCTAAATTAGTGGACTGAGAATAGTGTATCCTGTTTTTTTCTTAACCCAAGAGGACAATTAGCATGGCAATAGGTGCAAAGAATCAGGACTATTTCTTAGGCTGCAGCATAGAAGATTTATTCAAGCCTATACAGAAGAATCTGGTCAACTAACGGTCAGCATTAAAAGGGCCAATGGAATTCAAGGAGGGCTGGATTTGGATTTCTTGTGGCAACGCAAGGACTCTAAACTGGTGACGCATTTAACTCTGCCTTCCACCTCTACTTGGTCTTTTCCTACACATGGCCTCCATTAGGACTTCAACTCCCAGAATGACAGAAATGTCAGCAATGACAATACACAAAAGCCACAAGGAGCCCCCCCAAAAAACCAGCTGCACCGCTCATTTTGCCCATCAAACTATGCTTACGTGGATCAGCTGGACCAGGACAGGTTCCAAGTTGCAAAACATGGATCGGGCTTCCACGTAAAAATTCAGCTGCTGCTCAAAATCCCGGCCAAACGATACCTGGGATTAAAGGAGATTCACGGAGAGAGAGATGTGACCGCGGTGTCCCGTTACCCATTCTTTCCATTCTCGTGGGCAGCGGAGTCTCCAGGGCAAAGAGTTGCAAGGAAGCACCTGTATCTAACTCCCTGCTGATAAGAGAAATACGTTTTCTTCCTCGTTTCATTTAGAAATTAGGATTTTCACCTCTTTCTCACATCACACCCCAAGGGAGAATGAACATCTGCAAGCCAAAAGGGACTTCCTCCCACAGATCTTTCCTTCTTCAACAGCAAGGGAAGCAACGTATGATACGTTCCTCCTCCAGATGGAAGTCCTGAGGGTTGGATTCTGCACAGTCTACAGATGGGAAGGGTGGATTTCAAGACCTATAGGGTCCACTGTAACCACCAAGGACGTTCTCCACAAAATGAGCCCAAAAATTTAAAAGGCAGTACAGCAAAACAGGAGCTCCAGCTTGGCGTCATGGTGAAGGCACCGGCCTAGAAAACTGGGAGTCTGTGACTTCTAGTTCTCCCAGGTGGGTAGCCTTGGGCCAGTCACTTCCCCTCAACCCTCAGAAGGAGCCAGTGGTACATACACCACTTCCAAATTTTCCCCCCAAAAAACTGGTCCAGGAGGTCACCAGGAGTCAACATTTGACTCAAAGCACCTCTCCCCCAGTCCCAGAAACAGATTTCTCACCATTCTTACAAATCCGTTGATCAAAGAAGCCAAAGTCCGTTTTTCGTCTTCCAAGGTCAGCGCGCTAGAAAAGAACACTTTAAAACATCAGTTGTTCAAAAATACGATGTTTGGGTAATTCCTCACGGGTCTACAGATAGTTCTCGACAAGCGATTGTCACGATCCCAAGTGTGGAAAAAGCAGTCACTTTTTTCAGGGCTGTTGTAACTTCAAACGGTCACCGAACAAATGGTTGTAGGTCGAGGACTATCTGTATAGCAGTTGTTCGATGTTAAAAGTACCAAATGTGTGTTCTCAAAAGAAAGCCACGTTTGCTTATATGCTGTGAAGAGGGAAGACTGGAATCTGAGCAAAAACTTGGGAGAAGCCTTTGAACGGTGAATCCTAAAGAACTATTTCAAACAACAGATGGCTTAGGGCAACTGTCTTATTACTGCACATGTTGTTAGTTACAACAAAAATCTTAACAGACTCAACACTGGATTTATAGTTACGGGCATGAAAATACTCTACATTTGTTTCTGCAGATTGGGAGACGTTCAGGCAAACAATGATTGACTTTGCATTGAAGGAAGGAGAGAGAGAGAGAGGGGGGAAACCTGCATTTGGTTTCCGGTGTTGGCCAAGAACTCCCAGGAAGATTGACTCTGCATCCTGGGAGAAGTTCAGATGGGATAATATGCAACAGACTTAACATACGAAGCTTCTGAAAAAGCGCGCGTGCACAAACATCCTGTCAGTACGGGAACATATACCATCTCTGCTAGGCACGCTGAAAAAGTGTATTTCTGGCAAGGGTACAGCAAGGAAAAGGGTTCCTTCTTGATAATACTTGGCCCAAAAATATTCTGGCATCAGAAGTCATTCACAGAATATAGAACATAGAATTGTAAGGCTGGAAAGGGACCTCAGAGGTCTTCTTGTCCAACCCCTTGCTTAAGGCAGGAGACCTTATACCATCCCGGTCAAATGGTTGTTTAGTCTATTTCTGAAAGCCTCCAGTGATGGAGGACCCACAATTCTGGGAGGCAAGTTATTCCACTGACTAACTGTTCCCACGGTCAGGAAATGTCTCCTCACTTGTAGGTTGGGCGGCTCTTTAATGGTCTTCCATCCATTATTTCTTGCCCTGTCCTCAGATGCTTTGGAGAATAGGTTGACCCTCTGTTTGTCTGACAGTCTCTCAAATATTAGAAGACTGCCATCATGGCACTCCTAGTCCTTTTCTTCGTTAGACTAGAACATACCCATTTCCCGCAACCGTTCTTCGTTATGTTTTATCCTTCAGCCCCCTAATCATCTTTCTTGTTCTTCTCTTTTTAAGTCTCAATATCAGCTGGATCTCTCTTTAACGAGCTCCCACCCATGACTTCTTGTCCTGCCCTCTGATGCTTTGGAGAATAGGTCAATCCCCTCTTCTCTCTGACAGCCCATCTGCATATTGGGACACATTGGGGTAGACTGCAGGGGTGAAACCGAAATATATATTTTATCTACATCTTCAATTATTGTATTCCCATTTCATTTTAGACTGTATTGTATTCCCATTTCATTTTAAATCGTATTTTATTCCAATTCCATTTTAAATTGCTTTTATCAAATTTTAGTAATGATTTGTTACCGGAACTTTGCACTTTCATAAGGTCCAGGGGCTAATCAATCAATCAATCAATTAATCAAATATAACTCTGAAAATAAAAATTAAGATAACTCTGTGATAGCCCCTTATGAGGCTTAGAAGACCTAATGGCCAAGAATTATCAACTACTGGAATTCAGAAAAGGACTATATTTCCTGGATGCCTGCGAGCCATTACGGTCAAACTGGGATAAAGGGCCCACCTGTCCGGCTGGCTTCACATCAGAGACGGTGGGCTGAATTCTGCCCAAAAAAGCAGATGTTATCGAAGTGGAAAACCTGGCTGACCATAAGAGACAGAAGGCAAGACTTGAGCTTCTGTATTCCTGGCACCCAATTGCTACTAAACAGGAGATCAGTTTTCTGCAGAAAGAGCGATAAAAATAGCATCCTACAAGGGAGAATTCATTTCAGGAGAGGAAGATTTGTTTTCAGTTTATCTATAAGCCAGTTTCTCAAAGGGACTCACATCAATTCTGCCTTGTTCTCGCCGGCAGTGAAGCTGGGGTTGTTTTGTTTTGTTTTTTTTTCAAACCCAACAAAGGTTTTCTTAAATTGAAAGCACGTCTCTCAAAAATGTGTCACTTGCTTTACCCTTTTCAGAGCTCTTAAAATGTCCCTCGCCCTCTCTCGCTCTCTGTTAGTTAAACTGTGAAGTCATTTGCCAGAACTTTCCTTCAGATGGGATTTAAAACAACACATTCCCCTGCTGAAGGTTTCTTTTTTTCTTTTTTTCCATTCCCTGGACAAATGGCAGCCTTATTAAGGACGGTTCTGAAAAGAACTGGCGCTTGGAAAAGGACCGTCCCCTTCTGCTCCTGCCTTAGTCTACCCTGGAACTCAGAAGAGATCATCAAATCTACCCTTGTGTCGGGAAAAAAGGGGGGGAAGCAAAAGGAAAATAACTTACTTTACTGAATCGTGCATCGTTTTGCATACGTGCAGCAGGGCATTGAGAATGACGGGATCCTTGGTGGATTCCTGTTGGTGTCTAGAAAGGAAACACACAATTTCAAAAAAATGAGAGTGAGAAACGTCTGGGCTGAAGACTAAAGAAAATGGCAGCTCCTTCTGTAATGCATATTCAAATAAATTCGGAATGGCCAGAGAAAGTGGCCCATGGAAAATTAAAATTAAATACTTCTAAATGCAAGAAATAAAAGAACAGATATTTCAAGAAGCCCAATCAGAGATGGATCTTTACAGATATCTGATAGGCAGAGGTGGGTGAGTGTTTAAAGACAACTCTTGAAGGAATGCATTCGATAGCATGCGAGTAGCAGCAAAAATGTCACTGACAGTGCAGGTTGGAAGGGAAGGGATAGGGAAGGGATAGGGATAGGGAAGGAATAGGGAAGGGAAGGGTGAAGAAGGAGAGAGGAGAGGAGCTTAGTGACCTCAGCTTTGTGGCACCATGCAAAAGTGACTGACCAGGACAAAGAGATTGAATTGCTAATAAGGATTGTGGGTTCCTTGGTCCCCTCTGAGCTTGGTTGTTTCCTCGCAGGTGTTTCCTTATCAAACTAGGCAGCAGCATCAATGCTAGTAAGGGAGTAGGATTTCCTCTCTCATTTTATGCATGCTAGTGGTTTTCCCTGTCAGTATTGGTGGGAATGTTCTTGGTGGTTCCTTGCTTAGGCAGTTGTTTACTATTAGTTTGTCTGTCTGAGTTGCCGGTTTCTTCCCTTGGGGTGTTGTCTGCTTTTTTTTTTTATTGTTGGTCTAGTGTAAATCCTGAGGTGAATCTCTGCTCAGCTGGGTGTTGACTGCTGGGGAGACAGGCTCAGGTCCTGTGGCTTTTTGTTTGTCTCTTTTTGACGTTGTAGCCGTTGTTTATGTGACGAAATCAGGACTAAGGTTAGAAAGGAGGCTTTGCGTTTTGCCGAGCAAATCCTGCAGAGATGGGGGGTTAGGAAGAAGGAAGCCTCTCTCTCTCTCTCTCTCTCTCTTTCTCTCTCTTTTTTGGGGGGAGTCCTTCTCTCTCTGAACAACTGGAATATCAGGACGTGCTCAATAACTTCATCCGACTTTATGAGGTGCAACTCTACCCAAGGGTGATGTTGCAAAGCAGAACTTTTAGGAAGGTGGCGTTTCTGCCAGAGGGATGCTTCGGTGCCCTGTCCAAATGCTCCCAATTAAAACATGTTTTGAAGCAGATAATCTAATTTTGCTCCTTATGCCACAAACGTTCCTTTGGAAAAGGACGGTAGCTCGAGGTCATCGTGAAAGACCTCTGCCTACCAGCACAGAGCAGTCCTTTTTTTTAAATTTGTAAATAAAAGATACAGATAAGACATCCATCACCCCTGAAGTGCTGCATCATTGCACAAAATCAGGAACCACAAGACTCTTGCAAAGCAGAATGGCAAAGTTTGTTTTTTTTTTAAAAAAAACAACCACCTTGCTAATCAACAATCTAGCAAGGTTTAGTTGTCATCAAAAAAAAACAAAAAACCCAACTCCAAACCCAAAAAGGAAACGAACATCTGAAAGGGGCATTCAGCGTTGAAAAGGAAGGTATTTTGATGAATCTCATTTCAATTTGAACAATGCTGAGCATTCTCTTTTGACAATGCCGCTTGTTAGCACGCCAGTGCAGGGTTTGATTTGGTTTCTCCTCTCAAAACAACAGTTGTCATCAGCAAAGAAGAGCAACATACGGCAAAAAGGCTGTTTCTGCCTTTTTCGCGGGGGAAAAAACATCATGCCTCCGCATTCTGTGGAATCAAAGCATTGCTTCAAAATATTTTCAAGAGGCTAAAACAGAACTATTTTATCTATGTGGCTAGACGGACATAAGAAAGCAGGAGTTGCATGAAAAGATTTCCTTCCTACCTCCTCTTTCCATTTTACTTCTCCAAACTACGTCCGTGCATGTCTCGTTTTCTTTTTTTTCCCAAGGGCTCATTTTTTTTTTGTGGGCATTTACTATTACTTTCATCACATGCAATTTTATTCGCATTCGAAACAGCAAATAGAAACCCATTAATCACTTCATTTAATCAGATAGCGGGTCTGATAAGCAGCTAAC
This sequence comes from Oxyrhabdium leporinum, assembly GCA_032468155.1. Lineage (NCBI taxonomy): Eukaryota > Metazoa > Chordata > Lepidosauria > Squamata > Cyclocoridae > Oxyrhabdium > Oxyrhabdium leporinum. The sequence continues at coordinate 10,720 of JANHFL010005729.1, read as the reverse complement.
TACGTAGTGGTTAAGAGCTGGCCTAGAAACGATGAGGCCATGAGTTCGAGTCCCACCTTAGGCATGAGAGCTGGCTGGGTGACCTTGGGCCAATCACCAAGAGACACTGAGTATTTGTCCCGCCTTAGGCGTGAAAGGCAGAGGGTGAGTTTGGGCCAATCACCGGGAAAGAATGGATATTAGTCCCGCCTTAGGCATGAAAGCCAGTAGGTGACTGGGCCAATCACCAGAAGACAGTGAGTTCTAGTTCTACCTTAGGCATCAAAGTCAGTTGGGTGACCTCGGGGCCAGTCTCTTTCTCTCTCTCAGCCAAATCCACCTCGCAGGGTCGTTGTTGTTGTAGGGAAAAAAGGAGGAGGAGGAAGGCGTGCATTTGCATGTATGCTCGCTGCCTTGAGTTACTTGTAAGGTAATAAAGGCAGAATGAAAATCTAACGAATAAATAAATAAATCCACCCAAACCATTTTAATCGAAACGCTGGGTACCATCCAACGGTGTAGCCCCTACACGAATGCCTCTCGCATTCTGGAATGTACAATTCAGTACCCACCCTCACCATCCATGGCTTGTTTTCCATTTTACTGTCTGTGGCACCGCACAATGGCCTTATTACTACTCTGCCTAAAGGCAGCTCATCAGTCTTCCAAGTAAATAAATAAGCCAGCCGGCATCCAGCTCTGCTTTCTGAGCTGTCCTTCTGCAAACGTTCCCTCCTCCTCCTCCTCCTCGCTCCATGTCTGGATTGCGCCCATCGCGTCCGACAACAGCGCCCGTTTTTACCGGCGCACCATTGCTTTCATGCCGTCGGTTGCATACTTGTTGATGTGCTTCAACAACGGATCGATAGGAATGGAAATATATATTTAAATTCCTTATTTAGAGCAGCGCCAGGTGCCTTTCAAGACCTGCCAATGCCAAATGGACTGCAGATGAATTCTATCCGTCACACTTTCACAGCACTTAAACAGATCCGTCTCGATTCTCTGAAGTGCACTTAATCTGGAGATATTAGACTTACTTAATAAAAGCTTGCATGATGCATTTACAGACCTCCACTCTCACGGTTTCTTTCTGAAACATATCCAGGAATGGCAAGAATTTCTCCTAGGAAATGAAGGAAAACAGAGCGCTAGGCTCAATTCGACGTAGCGGAATGAAGCTGCACAGGCTTTCGCAACGCACAATTTATCTTTGGAGCAAGTCTCATGGAAATCAATCGACAACGATGTCGGCTTTCTTTAAATTTGCCCCGAGACACAGATTAGAGGGCAACAATCACTTGTTCAATCGAGCTCAAATATAGACAGTCCTTGAGTTACAACCATTCATTTAGTGACCGTTCGAGATTACCATGGCACTGAAAGAAGTAACTTATGACCATTTTTCACACTTAGGACTGTGGCAGTATCCCGGTGGTCACACGATCAAAATTCAGCTTGGCAACGGACTCATATTTATGGTGGTTGCACGGCCCCAAGGTCATGTGATCCCCTCTGGCGGCCTCCTGACAAGCCAAGTCAATGGGGAAGCCAGATTCGCTTAACGACTGCTACTAACTTAACAACGGCAGTGATTCACTTAACAACTGTGGTGAGATAGGTCGTAAAGTGGGGCAAAACTCACCCAACAGCGGTCTTGCTTAGCAATGGAATTTGGGGGCTCAACTGTGGGTCATAAGTCGAGGACTAAGTAGGAGACGGGCATGACCCTCCCTGCATTTGGAAGGCCAGCTCTGGGAAGAGAGCCACTTGACTGATGAGCTTCTTAATATTCTGAGAGGAAAGCCCAAAACAGGCAAAGCAGGGCAGCATTTAAGAGTTGTGTGAATGAGATTTTGTTTTGATTTTCAGATTTACTCATCTGACTTCCAGCTAATCTCAAACGGTCTCCCAGAGAAAGTGCACATTTCTTTTAGACAGTAGGAACAAAAGGATTCTTGTAGCCCCGTAGAAGCTCACCAATGAAAAGAGGATGGCAAAGTCATGGAGATAGGTGATGACCTTCTGAATTATTGACTGGAGCTAAGATCAGAAAGGAGCGGGGGAAAGAAAAACACCCAGTAAGAACACACTTCCTTTTTATCAACGCTAACATTAATTTCCTTTCATTTTACCCCACAGCCCCTGTCCTGTCCTTCAAGCATAAATACTGCTCTGAAAATGGTCATTTCTTTTGATCTCAAGTAAGTTTTACAAGAACACCAGTTCGATTTTATTCCACGCACACACAGACCAAACCACACATATTCACACAAACCAATACACACACAAACACACTCAGAGACCAAACCAAATACATACACACACAGAGAGAGACCAAAACACAGACACACACAAACACACACTGCTTTCGTTGGCTTTAGATCATTCTCTATTTTTTTTCCCCAAACATGTTCAGGGTGATACCATACATCACTGTTAAAAGGACCCAGATTCCTCGAATCTACCATTTTATTCAGCCTGACCAATGTTCTCTGTCCCCTTTTAGAAATTATGACTGAATTTCTCTCTTACCTGAGGATAGGCCTCTTCAAAAGCCCGATCTGGAGTCATATGTTTAATGACATCAGCTAAAATGGTATTGACTTCACGCTTCTGCAGACGCAATAAAAGAAAATGGCATCACAGTGGCCATAAATTCAAAACCATATAAAGCCAAGACACGTATATTACGAAGCTGAATAACGGAGCGGCTTTTTGCTACGTGACTAGCATCAAAGATGGGATTCTTTAAAGGCAAATCATATTTTAAGACAGCGCTGGCTGGCCAAGTTTATGGCAGTTCAAAGCTATCACATCTGCAAAGCGCGACAGATTTACAGACTTCTGGGTTGAGAAAGCAGATTTCAAGAGTGAAGATTTAATCCAATATTAAAGCATGTTATACCGAGAATACTCATGTTTTGGGGTTGGATATAGTGCTGTGCAGATATAATAGTGATGATATACTGCTGTAGATATTTCTAAGTTAATATAGGCCACCACACTGGAAAGGCTATAAAAAACAATTATTAGAATTTCCAGACTGATTCTCTCCTGTCCCATTCTTCAGACCACTGTTTGTGGTGCTGTGTCAAAGTGTGTTCAGTTCACTAGCGACAAACGCACGATGGCGTTTTTAAGATAATTCATTCTCACGCTCCGAAGAGATATTAGCGCAGGCCGAGAGCAAGATCTAAATAAATAAAAGCCAGGCATACCTACTTCCCATAAGGCAGAAGCAAATGCCCTGGAACTATAATAAAAAGGGGAAGAAGGTCAAGAAAGGAAAGGACAGATACTGAAATACAAAATGCTTAAATCTTCACCTACCGTAAAATGCCTACAAGTATATTCCATCCAGATTTCTGCACAATTGATATAATCCTAAAAATAAATGCATGGGCATCACATTTCAAGGCACTTTGGCAGGTTTTCACCCACCCAGCCTGCTTTTTCCATGCTTAAACTGATTTTCTGAGAAGTAAGGTCAAAATACCCTGCACATCCATTTATAATAGATTTAGGAGCCCTGATGGCGCAGTGGTTAAAGTGCAGTACTGCAGGCAAACTCTGCCCACAGCCTGGAGTTTGATTCCGACTGCCTTCCATCCTTCAGAGGTCGGTAAAATGAGGACCCAGATTGTTGGGGTCAATATGCAAATAATGCTTACATTGTAAATTGCCCAGAGGGTGCAGTAAAGCCTTATAGAGGTCTAAATGCTATTGCTATTTATATTGCTCCTTTTCTTCAAGATGTGCGTGCAGCTCTCACCCCACTCACAATTTCAAACATTCCCTCAGCCCTACCTCCGAGCTAGGCAATACGTTTAAGAGAGAATAGAAATATTTACAGTACATTTATTTCAACCATATGCCACTCTAGCTAAGTTGCCAATTTCTTCTACTAATAACCCACCTGTGGACTCTTTAACTTGGTAATAACTTTCCAGGCTTCATTTAAGATTTGAAGACGGTCACTTTCCGGCGGGTCAGCTAAGGCTAAGTTTTGTCCCAGGGAGCAGAAGAGAAGATGCTGTGAAAATAAAATGAGTTGCATGTCCATTTTACTGCCTCTATGAGTGTTCCCACTTGAATAAATAACATTAATAATACAGAGGCAGATATTTTAATTTGTAAAAGATTTGAGAGAGATCAGTAATACAGTCCAGGGGGAAAATTTGCTACCTTGATGAAAGAAACTTTGGTTACATTTTTGTGGTTTTTAATTCATTTAAATGGCTTGTTTTTATTTTGTTTTGAATTTAAAAAGCAGCATTTTTTTAAAAAACGAGGCATACATTTGATGCATAAGCAAAACCGCAGAAGAGGCTTTCCCTCTTTCTGGGCAAATGCTTTAAAAATCAGGTTTTTAGATCTACTAATTAACTATTACAGGCACAGTGGATCACTCAGGGAATGCTGGGGTGGTCGACCTATTCTCCAAAGCACCAGAAGTAAGGACAAGAAACCATGGATGGAAACTAATCAAGGAGAGAAGCAACCTAGAACAAAGGAGAAATTTCCTAATAGCGAAAACAATCAACCGATGGAACAGCTTGCCTTCAGAAGTTGTGATTGCTCCATTAATGGAGGTTTTTAAGAAGAGATTGGACAGCCATTTGTCCAGAATGGTATAAGGTTTCCTGAGCAGGAGGTTGGACATTAGAATAACTTTAAACTCCCTTCCAACTCTATTATTCTGTTGTTCCCCGGACAGAGCCAGCTATTATCAAAAGAACATCCATGGAGAGGTCAAGTCCATATCCTCAAAAGATTTTTGAGCCATGGTACTGGAGCCAAAGCCTACAATGCACATGGAAGGGAATTATTTTGGGAGACACGGAAGTGGCTGGCAACAATAACAGAGTTTGAGTGGGGAGGGCGCAGGTGAATTTACCTTGGGGAACCCAGATTCATCGCACTCTTTGATCATGCCAATAAAATCCATCGCTCTGGCAGCAATAAATTCAGCTCTGAAGGCAGACATTACGGAATTCAAGAGCAGGGCGCTGGAAGAAATATTATGCAGAGCATTACAAGACAGTCCCGATTGATACTTTTACATTCTGTCTTTTACATTAAGAGGTACCCAGAACATACAACATTTATGGCGTTACTGCATTTTTTACATCCAGAGACCATTAGTGGCTTATTTGGTAAAAGCTTTTTTTCTATTCTCTGGATCAATTCCCTCCCTGTTTCTGGCCCGGTGCAAAAAGTCCAGAACTGAACAAGGATAACAAAACTAACCGTCACCCTTGAATGGCAAAACAACAGGGCCAAGGCATAAATCCACCTGAAAGAGAAGGAGCTAAAGGAACAGCCTAGGAAAGGTTTCTTTTTGCACCTCAGTTACGAAGGGTAGAATAACACATGCACCAAGTTTCCTATATACAGGTAGTCCTCGGCTTACGACCACAAGGGAGTCCAATTTTTCTGCTGTTAGGTGAGACATTTGTTAAGTGAATTTTGTCCCATTTTTCTTGCCTCGGTTGTTAAGTGAATCCCTGCAGGAGAGAAGTCAGTAACCTGGCTGTGAAGTGAATCTGGCTTCACTTCACTGGACTTTGCTCGTCAGAAGGTCACACCAGCGAGACCGTGGGACACGGCGACGGTCGTAAGCATGAACCAGTTGCCAAGCCTCTGAATTTTGATCGCGTGACCGTGGGGACGCTGGAAAAGTTGTAGCTGTGAAAAACGGTCGTAAGTCACTTTTTTTCAGTGCCGCTGTAACTTTGAACCGTGGCCAAACAACTGTTGTAAGTCGAGGACCCCTTGCAAATATATACCGAAGCAAAGGCATATTCTGCTCAAGGTGAGGATAAAGGACGTAAGTTTCTGATCAGTGTATGCTTAATCGGCAAGAAATCTCCAATTCAAAAAAAACACCTGTACTGTAGCCTCATCAGCTGCCAGTCAGAGTTGACAGCGATATTTTTTTTTTTACTGTATGCTAAGAAGAAAAGCAGAGTTAAAAAGCCAACTGAAAGCACAACACTTACTTGTTGCCTAACTTCCTGCATCTCTCCATCATCTCTGTCAACAAAGCCTGCAAAAGAAGAAACAGAAAAACAACAACAAAAAATAAAGGGAAACCGTAAACACCTGATGCAGGTGCTCCTCAACTTACGACCACAATTGAGCTCAGAACTACAGCTGCTAAGTTTTCCCAGTTGTTAATTGGGCCGACCCACTTTTACACTATTGTTGCGGCAGTCGTTAAGAAAAAAAAAAATCACATCATGGACGTTAAGCAAATCCACGGTCAATAAGCAGATCAATCGTCTGCAAAGGGTATATTTTTGGGGGAATTAAGAGAATCCCCTTGGTTGTGAAGCAAATCCCCGCAGTCATTAAACAAATCAATTAACTGTGGTGGGCATTTTCGCGTTTACGAGAGGAGGGACAAAACGTATTTCTGGCGAAGCCTGGGTTTTTTTGTTTTTTTTTTCCTTTTAAGATGCCTGGAAAACTGAGGTTAAAAAAATCTCAGCTCGTGTAAGATTTTGTATTTCCACTTGTTTGCGTTTCCAGGGGCGTTTTTTAACCACCACCCCACCCCACCCCCAAAAAAAAGTTGGCACGCTGAAGTGTCTCGTTAGAAATCCGACGTCTTGCTTCGGATCGTCTTGAAGGAGCGATCCTGTTAAGCAGACCGGAGTTTAAAAATAAAAGGAAGTGTCATCCGTCTGAGAAAAGTGAAAAAGGAGTGTGAACAATGGCACCCAGGAGGATTCCAAAGTAGGATAACAAGTGCCTTCGCTCTGTGCCAACAAGAGACAAGCTGGGCTGTAGAAACGGGAAGGGTACATTATGCTCAGCGGGTTGGGAGGAGGCTCTGCCTTCGCATGATCTCCCGGGCCTTTACAAGGTTGCCTGCAGAATATCTGGGGTTGCCATGTTTTTTAATTGATTTATCAGGTTTAAAAAAAAGCCTACGACATCACCCAATCGGCGCCGGCTTCGGGAACTCTTTGGCTGTAAAGAAGCCCAGCCTCGAGAGAGAAACGTTAAGCCAGTTCCTTGTCCCAACTCCACATTAACTCCTCTTCTGCTGAATATTAGCAGCTGAGCCGCTGGTGTCTCTCGGCTTCGTTAAGATCGGTGGACTTCAACTCCCAGAATTCCCCCCTGCCGGCAAGCTGAACACATGGGAGGAGGAGGGATTATGGGCGGATGATTTATTATTCGATTGATACGTTCAGATCTCGCCTTTATTATTTTTTACAAACAAGGCAGAGCCAACGGGCCTCCTAGTTTCCCCCCAACAATCCTGTGAGTGGGTTGGGCTGAGACTGAGGGACTGGCTCAAGGTCACCCAGCTGGCCTTCATGCCTAAGGAAGGACTAGAACTCACAGTCTCCTAGTGATTGGCTGAAAGTCACCCGGCTGGTTTCCGTGCCTAAAGTGGGACAGTGTCTATGGAGTGTCTCCGTCACCCAGGTCACGGCTGTCCCAAAAGACTTTTTCCGAAAGTCTGGTTGCCTCTTGGAAAAGCACCTTTGGGACAACCAAGGTGGGACTAGAACTCCCAGTCTCCCGGTTTCTAGCCTGGTGTCTTAACCACCAGATCAAAATATGCCATGGCCAAGAGAGATTCTCCCGTAAGATCGTGCCTCTCTTCATTCCCAACCTGTCTAATGAAAACCTTGGGTGCGACCGGATGAACATTCTCCATTATACCAAGCTTGAGAGAAACCTTCAAAACTTTTTCAGAACGAGTTTTTTTTGTTTTTGTTTTGTTTTTTTTTAACCTCCGCAGCTCGGTAAGCGATGCATTGTAGAATCCAATCGATCGCCGGAGAATAAAGTGTTAGATACGACGGGATCTCCACGCCCTGGGCCACCAGCTGGTTCTGGACCGTATCCCCGTGAACCTGTGGAGAACATTCAAGGCAAACAAAAAGTCCAAGGGCTGGAAAAAGAGGAAGGGTTCACCCTAAAGCCCAAACACGGGATGCTGACCTCCACGGAAAACTCTGGGAAAACCGATTGGAGGTGAACGCACTCAAAGTCACAGACGTTGGAAGGCTTCCCAATGGGGTCAGTCTGCCTTCGCTGAAGAAAATGAACGTGGAGATGAGCAAAACGGACATCTGTCTCTCACCTGTCCTGTCTCCAGGCAGAGCTCCGGGGCGGAATGTAATTTGAACAAGCCCAGAGGTGGGGGCAGGGTTGTTAAGCGAATCGTGCAGTCATTAAGCAAATCCAGCTCGGAAGGTCACAAATGGCAACCAAAGCCCCTCCAGGATACTACAACTGTCATAAATACATAAAAGCGCCTGAATTTTGGTCCTATGACTGTGGGGATGCTGCAAAGATTGTAGGTGCGAGAGCTGGCCATACATTTCCTTTAACAGTGCTCTTGTAACTTCAAACGGTCACTAAATGAATGGCTGTAAGTCGAGGACTGCCTACAAACCAAGACCTACCATAGGGATGAGCATTCAATGATTTGGAACAGATAAGACGAGTTTTTCGACGGCCAAGATTCTCTACCCTGTCAACAGCTACAACTCTTTTCCGTCTGAACTAAGGTGTGGGGGCTGGGAAAGAACCTTATCGAGGGAAGGAACCAGGTGCGGATTCTGCCGCGATAAGGACAGGCCATTTACTTACTTGCTTAAAGGTTAGAAGGAAGTCAAAAAAGTTCTTGTTGAGGTTGTCCTTCAAATCAGGAGCTACTTCCATCCCAACCTGTTTGAGGAACCAAATGAATGAAACCTCTTATCAGCTTTTTCTAATACAGTTCTGCGCCTTTCTGTGTATTTCTTTGAAGGCTTAAATAAAAAAGGGGTCGGCGGTATCACGGGAGGTTTATTTGGCATGCGGTAAAGGCAGGACGATTACGATATGCACGAAGATGGAAGAGTATTGAAATACCCACAATGGAGGAATGGATCATAAAACAGTCAGAATGAGCGTTTAAAAAAAGAAAAAAAAAGACCAGAAACCTTTATGATAGGAATGTTCAACCTTGACAACTTTAAGACTTGTGGACTTCAACTCCTTCAGCAGACCTGGCTGGGGAATTCTGGGAGTTGAAGTCCACAGATCTGAAACCCTGGCTCTATGGACTTTTCTTTTTTTCTTTTTCGTTTTGCTAAAAGAAGAAAAGAATTTGAAATGATGGTTCATGAACTCAATTCAATCAATAATTATTTCAATATTTCTATTAATGTGATCATTCCTTTTTCTATTGTTTCATAAATGGCAATAGCGCTTTAAGATTTATATACCGCTCCACAGTGCTTCACAGCCATCTCTAAGCGGTTTATAGAGTCAGCCTCTTGGCCCCCAACAATCTGGGTCCTCATTCGACCCACCTCGGAAGGATGGAAGGCTGAATCAACCTTGAGCCGGTTAGGATCGAACTGCCAAATTGCAGGCAGCCGGCAGGCAGCAGGAGGAGCCTGCAGTACTGCACTCTGACCACTGTGCCACCACGGTTCTTAGCCAAGATTGGTTAAAAAATAAATAAATCTTACCCTGCAGAGATATGCTCTAGCATAGACAGCCACCAAAGGATCGCCAATTCCTCGGATCAGGGAAGTCAATCGTGGGAGACATTCCGAAATTCCCCTAAAAAAAAACATAATTTGAGAAACAGAGTTTCGCACAGTGGGGTCCTTGGTGCTCTCTGAGCTTGACTGTTTCTCGCAGATGTTTCATTACTTAACTAGGTAACATCATCAGTTCCATTCTCACATCGTAACCCCTTTCAGTACTGATGAAGTTCCCTAGTTGGGTAACGAAACGTCTGCAAAAAAGCAACCAACCTCAGAGAGTACTAAGGACCCCACATTTCAACCCTGAGCTACAGATATTCTCTTCTACCGGTATCACTTCTGACAACCTCAAAGGCATATAAATATGATGGCTGGCATGAGTTTAGCCCTGAAAGAGTCCAAAATATGCTCAAGCAAATTAGTTATCCCACAGCCGTTGCAGCAAACACAATAAATCCTAGCATCTAACAGAATATCCTGTGTGTTCCCCCTGAAGGAGGATGCTGAGGGACTCTGCCCCATGCAGTGTGAACAAAAGGGCAGCCCCATGGGAATCCTTCTCAGTAGACAGAAGAGTGTAGCCCGAGATTCATAAAGCCCCCCGCCCTGCTAGTATTTCACGAGGCCTTTCAGCTTTTAACACTGGCAGAGTTTTTTTTACTAGAGGAAACAAACGTAGGCTGCTGCAAATTTACTCAGACATTTGTGGAGAGATACCGCAAAGCTTTTGTGGCCCTTATAAACTCTCAAAGTCACTGCTTCACAGTTAACCAGACTATAGCTGTGCCAACAGCAAACCAGAGAGCACGCTACAGAAATTATACATCAAAAACGTATCTTCCTATTAGAGAGCTCATCCCACAGTTAAAGCTCTAAAGCCTGCTATTTATGACCCAAGGAGCCGTCTCTGGTCGGTGTGCTAAATTTCAGGGACCAATCAATAAAAAAAAGCTCTCTGCATCCCAGACATACGTCTTTCCTTATATTTAATGTTCTACAGGAAAGAGACCATCAGCATAAAATGAAACCGTAAAGAGATGATGGAGAAGTCTCAGGTCAGAGTCCCTGTATTTCAATGCCACAAGCACCTCATTTGCCTAAATTTACAAGTAGCTCCTTGACTTACAACTGGTCACGTTTGAAGTTAGGACGGACCTCCCTTGAGCTAGTTATGACCTTGTTTTGAAATTCTGAAAGACATTCCACCCCCCTCCCTGTCCCGTCCCCCC